>CAIGRO010313767.1:0-13420 GCA_903798355.1 Fraxinus baroniana | reverse complement strand
TAGATTAATCAGATTTAAGAAACTTAATTATTTACATAAGATGAATTGTTTTCAAAATCTCTAAATGCAGCGGCAGCAACTGCGTTTACGAGGTTTTTTCCAAATCGAGAGGAGGTATGATTATGAAGTCGTGATCATCCTCACTATCTCACTGATGGCTATATGGGGCGGCTATCAAGTAGACCAAATTATCAAACTTGCTCACCAAAGGCTGTCCACACTTCTTATTGGTGCCACAACCTGCTTTGCAATCTCCACATTCATATGTCCAGTTTAGGTGGGTCAAGATTTGCATAATTTGGCTGCAGAAAATTTAGAAAAATTTGCAAGCTTCTTAGAAGGTACGTGTGGAATAGTGACAAAAAATTGTCATGGTACTTGTGAATTGAGAAAAGCTACAGATTCATAAAAAATAAAAATGTGATACTTTTATATATAGAATATATGTGCCTAACAAACCTAGCTAAAAAAACTAATTTTCAGGTTTTGGAGATGAGTTTTTTAATTTTCCTGGAGATGAAGGTAGTGTAGTTGCTTCCAAAAATGATAAGTCTTTTCTTCAATGATATAAAAGCGTGCTAGAAGCAAAGACCATTGAAAAATCTTTGATAACTATTCAACAACTTAAACTCTCATAGTTCAAAGAAGCTTAGACTTGTTTGTTTAAAATTACAGTCGATGTCATAATAGATAAATTCTCATTACACATCAATCCTGTATTTATTTTGAGGACAATTTTGCTGGGTGGGAGCCTGGTCATAGTCGCTTTAAGTTTCATCATCAATCAATACTTGAAGATTGGTGACCTTGCTAAAGAATATGCCTGTCATATTGAAACACTCAGTGGCTAGATATATTCGAGGACTCAAGTATTAAATGTGCAATCAATTCGTCCACTCCAAATTTATTTGAAATTATGTGTTATAATTGTTGTAATTCTATAAACTTGCTTTCACTTGCAGGTTTCATCAAAGTTTTGCGGAAAGATTCATTAACCATGCATAACCATAAGCTTAGAATCTGGCAAGGCTCTAAAAGATTTAGCAGCTCGTATATCCATGTGATGTTGAAATCCATTGAAAAAATTCCAAAGCAGCAGCTAATGAACTCAAAAGCATTATCAAAAGCTCTTCATCACTAGCCATAAAAAATCTTTGAGAAATCATGCCTATATTAGTCATCGTATAATTCATGAATGGACTCGGAAATTTTCAAATAGTTCATGAATGGACTCAGAAATTTTCTCGACACATTTAGTAATGTCTATAAGTTTTGATACGATGATGAGTGTGAGCATGATTTCTCGAAGGTCTCCTATGGCTAGTGGCGAAGAGTTAATGTTTTTGACTTAATTAGCTGCTGCTTTGAAATTTTTTAAGTGGGTTTAATTGTAGCTGCTCTTGCCAGGTTCTAAGCTTATGGTTCTGCATGGTTGATGAATCTTTCTACAAAATTTTGATGAAACTTGCAAGTGAAAATAAGTAATTTTGTAGAATTACAACAAATATAACACATTGTTTCAAATAAATTTGGAATGGACTAATTGATTGCACATTTAATACTTAAGTCCTCGAATCTATATAGCCATTAAGTACTTCAATATGACGGACACATTCTTTAGCAAGTTCACCAATCTTCAAGTATTGTTTTCATGGATGATGAAACTTAAAGTGACCATGAGCAGGCTTCCACGCAGCAAAATTTTCCTGAAAATAAATAAAGCATTGATCTGTAACGAAAATTTATCATTTATGACATTGACTGTAATTTTAAACAAACAAGTCTAAGCTATACTTTGAACTGTAAAAGTTTAAGTTGTTGAGTAGTTATCGAGGATTCCTCAATGGCATTTGTATCTAGCACGCCTTTATATCCTTGAAGAAAAGACTTGTCATTTTTGGAGGCAATTACACTTATCTTGATCTCCAGGAAAACAAAAAAAAACTCAATCTTCAAAATCTGAAAATTAGTTTTTTTAGCTAGGTTTGTTAGGCACATTTTGTATATAGAAGTATCGCATTTTTATGGCTCCGTTGCATTTCTCAATTCACAAGTATCATGACAAAATTGTCACTATTCCACATGTAGCTTCAAAGAAGCTTGCAAGTTTTTCTAAATTTTTAGCAGCCAAATTATGCAAATCTTGAGATTGGCCGATTTATTCTGTACTGATATATGAGGCTTTGTACTATTTATCATACAGAAGTCGATGATATATAATAGTTCTATGTATTAAATCACCCTTGTTCATTGTATGTACTGACATAATTATGAAGGAAAACATTAAAATTAAGCAAAAAAACTTAATCATGTACAAAGTTTTCAATAAAATGGAATACAATATCATATTAGATTAAGGAAAAAGCTAGGTATACAGACTCAGATTCACATAAGGTTTACAGAAAACTTAAAAAAGTCGCGTGACTGTGCAGGCCCTTAACATCCAACAAAATGAAGGGAAAATTAGCATCAATTTTCTTTCTCCTTCCCGCTTAGGTCACTGTTCTTGCAGCCCTCCTAATCGCTGTTTTTGCCCTAAAATAGAGTGTCTTCTTGAAGCCCGAATCTGCCATTGTCTTCCTCGACCTCGGACAATCCTTAGTCGAAGAGAAACATCCAATTGACCGAGCAGATTCCGGAGATTGATTGGGCAGATTCCGTGACTGCAGCTAAAAACGTTAATGTGCTTACTATTGAAAAACTATTACACAAAATTAGTAGAATTCATTTGCTATAATGTTGATTTTCCCTAGTTTTTAAAGAATTGTACTGTTGATCTCATTCCAGTTGGTTTCCAATTTGTCGTTTCAAGCTCTTTGATTCGAATACCATTTTTCCTTTGCATTATACTGTGAATTATCCATTTCAGTTTTCTTTGAACAAGATATAAGAAGGGATAAAGCTGGGTGCAATGTAAATGTACATTAGGCAAAAATGAAGATAGAAACTTCATTAAAAGTTTTCACCCAAGACAAATCGGCCNCCAAATATATATAATTTTTTTCCCGGGAAAAGCTTTCATGTTATTACCTTTTTGTAATCTATATTTCATCAATGATTTGTTGTAGGACACGAAACTATGGAAGATATGAATGAAGATCATTTATTGCATCATGATGGTGTGATAGTTACGAACAATATGAACATTGTTGAGGACGAAATGTTAGGAGAAGATGGAGAGAAAGTGCCGAAGGTGGGTATGACGTTATAAGATGAAAAAGAGGTGTTTGATTTTTATAAGAGATATGCGTACATTGTAGGTTTTCTTGTGCGGAAAAGGAATTCTTAAAAGGGGGTTGATTGAGTTAGATATGTAACATTCACACGTAGCCGAGAAGGGTGAAAAAGAAAGTAATGCAAGCACATCTTTGAAGCTGCAACCAACAAGTCAGACAAATTGTAAAGCGAGGATAATTGCATCGTCAGACGATAATGGAACGTGGAGAATTAACACCGTCCACCTCGAGCACAATCATAAAACAAGCCCTTCGAAGTCAAGTTTATATCGATGCAACCAAGGATTGAGTGCAAATGTGAAACGAAAGCTCGAGTTGAATGACATCGTAGGGATTCCGTTGCACAAAAGTTTCAATTCTGTAGTTGTCGAAGCAGGTGGGTATGAAAACATGACTTTTGTGGAAAAGAATTACCGCAACTACATTGAACAAGTGAGACGGTTACGACTTGGAGAAGGAGATGCCGCAGCATTACAATCATAATTTTAAAAAATGCAAGCACGGTGTTCGGGATTTTACTTAAGTATGGATGTAGTCGACGAGTTACGACTTAAGAATATATTTTGGGCAGATAATAGGTGTCGGCAAGCGTATAAAGAGTTCGGCGATGTTACATTTGCTTCCACGTATCTCACGAATAAGTACGATATGCCGTTTGCCCCATTTGTTGGTGTGAATCATCATGGACAATCAACGCTGCTTGGTTGCAGTTTGTTATCAAATGAGGACACATGTACGTCTGTGTGGCTTTTTCAGACGTGGTTGGAGTGCATGCATGGTTGACCCCCCCATGGCATAATTACTTATCAAGATAGGGCTATGCAAAATACAATCGAGATTGTTTTTCTGAATACTAAACATAGATGGTGTTTGTAGCACATTATATGAAGGAATGACCTTGTGTTAGTGTTAGATATTTGAATTAGTGATGTTGTAATTTCTGCAAAACAATCCCCATTTACTGATATTGTTTCTATGATATTAAGTTCTTTTTCTTTGTCTGATAATATATTGCAGACATAGAATCCGTAGAATTGTTTTTATTGGATCTTGTTCTTTTAAAAAGTTTTACATTGAACGTCGTCGAAAATGAACCTTTATTAATACACAGCATATTAATACATGACCTCCATTTCAAGCGAAATCATTTTTTAGAACTCATATTTTTGGTAAATATGTCGTGGCTGCATCTGCTGGGAATTCTGTGGGTTCAGGTTTCTGCTCATGGGACTTTCACATGGAGATCAGGTCATGAAATGGGAGTTGCAGAAGCCTATGATGTACGTGGATTATGCGAGTCGTTTGCATTGGAGAAATAGAGGCAAAGTGGTAATACTAATAGCTGAGGCAGAAACTCTCTCTATGGGATGTGAGCTCTCTCAATTCCCAGGGATTGCTCTATGTTTCTTCATCTGGTCAAAAAATTTCTGCTCTTCATATTAATAACTCTGATGCAGAATTTGGTAATATATATTGAGTGACCCTAATTACTTTTTAGTTATGTTCATCAATTCACGAACTGCTCAAGGTGTCCCTTCTATTCTCTTCAAAATTGATTTATTTTCCATGGATGCTTATTGCGGATCTTTTAGTCACTTCTAACGTTCTCTTGTAGTACTGAAATTCCATGATGCTTGAATGATCGTTTTTCATTGAACTCTGTGTCTGAATACTTTAGATGCACAAATTGACATTTTCCTTGATACTCATGGTAATAGGGAACTATTATTTCTTGATTTGTGTCTACTCAGTTTGAGCATTGAAATTGTCTCAGGAAGAGCCACTATGCCAGTTTTGCCGTGCAGAAAAAATTATTTAGAACTCATATTTCTACACCCTATTGATGCTGCAATTCCAGTCGCAACTGTTTTCTGTATTTATTGTTGTAAGTGTGGTATAATTGACCATTTTATAGGTTAGAGACTGGTAATTAAAGAGATGTATTATATATTACAGAAGTTCGTATTCCTTAGTGCATAAATAACCAGCTCTATGAAAAAGCTTGATTCAAACACCGTTAACAAGACATAAAGCTACCTTGACAAAACAATAAAAATTCATCAGCAATAACAAGTTCATGCTGTCTTTTATACCAGCAACTAATACTACTACAATACTTAACTCCACTCCACTTCACATGTGCTAAACTGAATGACCTAACAAACATACAAGCTTAATTGAATGAAACCATACAATGTGTAAATGGTGATCAAGCAAGGTCCTTGCCTTTAAAATTCACTTCTGCACTTCCTTTCCCTTTCCCCTTGCGAAATGTGACAATGAAATCTCGATGCCTCGTTTTTCGGCTGTTCGAGCTAGGCCGTCGAACATAGTAAGCAAATCTTTGACTTCCTCAATTGCCAAAGGATTCACAGCTTCAGTCACGATACTCGATTCACCGCTTGATTCTTCATTCATGTCCCAATCAAAATAACCACAACTGTTACTGCACGTTTTGAATAATCACCCTTTGTTCGCGATCTCTCTTTTAACCTCAAAACATTTATGCAATCCATGCGCACACCATGGGCATTGCCGTTTCATCGGACAATCCCTAAAGAAGTGCTCTGTGCTTCTACATCCGTGACAAACACCAACATTTCTACCTCTCATCCTGTCCATTTAACTAATGCTTAAGTTGCAATAAAATTCAATTAAATAGTAAAAAAATTGTGAAAATTAACATGCCAAAACCGTCCTTGAACAGTTCATAGAAATCTCCGATAAGCCCACTCAAAATTCAAACTTTAGACAAATTGAAAGAAATAGTATTCTAGAAATTCATAAATAAAACCAGAAAATTAATCCACATCTAAAAAATAACAAACAAAAGGAACACCAAGGTTAGCCAGAACTAATGCAAAATATAATCATTTCAGGGGGAAAAAAATCAAATTACGCTTGTATAGGGAAAATTCAAGGCAATAAATGGTGAAGAACAATTTATTGACGCACTTTCTTGTAGCAAGACATGGTTGCAATGAAAAAAAATTAAAGAAATAGTGTTTATTGAGAGAAATAGAGATATAGAAGCAGTGCAAAGACAATAATGCATTCAGATTAATGAAGACAACCTACCTTGAAACAATGGAGAAGCAAATTTCAAAAAATTTAGGGCCGAGACGATAGTTCCAGGTTTTTCAATGTCCATGAAAGAAACAATTATTGTGGATTTTGAACGGTGAAGGTGAAGGAAGCAGTCTCCACTCTCCAGCGTTTTCGTTTTTTTTCCCTTTTAAACGCCTTATCCTGCCACCTCATCTGTAAAACTTCTGTGACTTAATAATCTATAAGTGTAGCGCGGTTGTAAAATTAAAGTTGCTCAAATTTTAATGTACTGCTTGTTTGACTTAGGAACTATTAAAAGCCTCTTCAGAAAATAGGAAATTTGTCATATATGATACTTTCAGAGTAAGAAAATGGATTTTGTTCACTACTTTTCAATGTGTAAATAATGTCCTTCACCATCTAGATATACTCGTCAAACTAGATAAAGTTTCAATAGTTTCTAACCCATTGGACACTATGATCTTCCTCGTCTACTTCTCTTAATAAAAGAGCGCTACAGTTATTTTGCACGATTCTGTTAAAAATATTGACGAGATACCAATTTCATTTTCATAAAATTGACTTTGGAAGAAAAAACTGGTCCTGAAAGTAATCAAATGAGACGAAAGAAGTCATCTCAACTGATTGCTGCAAATTTGAGCCCATCTGAATTTGTCAATATTGCAAACTGATCTAGGTTTACTTGGAGTTGACCTTAGCTAGTGGGTCAAGAAAATCACATTCTTCCCAATTTGTTTCTTCCTTTTTCCTAGTTTGAACGGCCGGCTATCCAGAATACAAATATTTTATATTATATAGACAACATAAATCACGCTCTAATTTTATTTTAATACAATATTAACATATGCTCTTTTATTTTCTGTAATCTCATATTTTTTGAAACTTGTCAAAAACTTATTTAAATATTTAAAAGCTTATTTATTATGCATCGATTTGAAGTTTGAAGAGTCGAAAACTCGACCCCAACTGCCTCATTTACACCCTGTAATAAACTTAGGCGCACTGTTTGGTAGAGATTAAAATTAGCTTTTTAGCAGATTTTGATAAAAGTTGATGAAATTTGTGTTGGAAAAGTTGTGGGTGTCATGAAATGTGTAGTTAAAATTAATTGTTGACTTTGACGGGATATTTTAATCCAAACCAAACAAGGGCTTAATCTAGTGTTACCCAAAAAATAAAAAATAAAAAATAAAAAATATCTTGGCCTAAAGAGGGGAAAAGAAAACAAGACAAAAAAACCAAATCTTTATTTTATTTTAATTCTTTTAGTTAATTTTTTAATTTGGACAATATTTGACAACAATTAATCATAGTATAGGACAGATGATTTGGTAGAGGTGAGTAGTAATTTTGTTCTTATATTAATTGAAATTGGAATTAAATTGAAATCTTGTGATTGTCTGTTTTTAGGAAAGACAAATCAATTTTCCCCCCAAGAAATTCCAATCTAGAACATGTCAACATTTTGAAACCCTTTTCTTACATCACAAACCATTAATTCACATTTTCCATCATTTTTTAGATTACTATTTAATGAATTGTTTTGTCTTCTTATACTCTTTGTTAACTACTTCAAAACCCTTCTGGTCTTTCCCGCAAGTCAAGGTAACATAGAAAATTACGACATTTGTTTTGTTTTCCTTGAAAATTATAAATTGTTATATTGTTAGCACTTATCGACTGAAGTTTTCATTTCTAATCACAAAAATAGGTTGATAAGTTTTTCTAACGATGAAGTACACGACACCATTTTGTTAGTAGTATTAGTATGCCACGGAATGAAAAGAACGGCGAACATATTTATTGAATGCAAAATGTTGTAGAATATGTATATATATAAATTTATGATCGATATGTTGTATGAACAACTCCATTTTTTTTTTCTCTCATTCTTGATCAATATGTTGTATGATTAACGACTTTTAATTTTACGTATGAAATTTGCAGATAGAAATTATTCGTTGATAAAAGGTGTTAATTAGGGCGCTAGCAACATAAATTTCCATCGCTAAGGTCGCATTTTTTGGTAGTGTACTTAAGCATATATATGTAAGCAAATAAATGTTTATCCTTTCTAAAATCGCAACAGAAGAAGTTTGGTATGCCAACAGCTAAAAAAAAATAATAATAAATAAAAATGTCTTCAGTCTTGATGTATATTACTACAGTTTGTATTAATGAATATATAAAATTCTCCACTTTCAACATTAATTAATAAATATTTTTTTCCTAATTGACTTAGATACCAGCCAATTAAGACTAAAAACATACCCTTAAAATACTACTCTTGGCCTGCATGAGAGAGAGATTATTCTCATATTATTAAATTAATTCCAATCTAAGGCGATTTGACCTAGTAATTCAACAGTAGAGAGAGAGAGAGAGAGAGAGAGAGAGAGAGAGAGAGTGAGTGGAGAATATTGAAATAGTATCCAACACCAACCAAATTTAATAAATCAAACATATTAAGATATTTACATTTCCTTTTATTTAATTTTTTTGGGAAATAATTTTTCTCAATGAGCATTGCATTTACAAGAAAATGTGATAAATATCAAATGACTAACTAATCTTAACATTGTTAGACCCTGTTTGGTACAACTTAAAATCAAATTTTAATAAAATGCAAAGTCAAACAATCAATATTAACAACATCTTTCACTACAGCTTTTTAATCACACATTTCAAAAACTTCTATCACAATTTATTAAAAATCTAATTTTAATTCATATCAAACACTCTCTTAATATATTTGTGTGAAAATAGACTTATCCCCTTGCAAAAAGAAAGATAATTTAGAAACCTCATTCACTAGAATTCGCGAAATAGACTTATTCCCTTGCAAAAGGAATCAATATTGTTAGTCGTTGCCATCTAATACACTAGATGTATTATATGTATATGGCACGCATGAACACATAAAAGTTATTATTCTCGCATCACCTCGAAAAAGACATTACTACGTTTTTATGAATTTAAAAGAAAATATTAACAAGCAAACAACAAGAGAAGGTGAAAGGAGGGTTTGCAGACAATATAAATTAATTATACTGTATTGATTTTGATGCTTCTGAGATCACACCTTCGCTCATCATAACCTGAATTACTATTATTTTTGTCAAAAATTTCTTCAATCAGGCCATCGCGATTAAGATTCAATTAATTAAAATTGAATAACCTGATGGTGATTGTGATTAAAAGAAGGACGGTGTATATACAAATAAATCTGATGCAAGAAACACTCTGCATAATATAAAACGACAAGTACAAACTACAAAATCAGAAATTTTTTGCTATTTTTTCATTTCATGCAGGAAGCTTCCTGGTTTTTGCTTGAGCATTAAAAAATTAGCATCCCAACAATTTAATTTTCGTAAGTCATTTTCTGTTTATAATTTTCTTTTCTTTTTTATCTATTCTTTCTTTCAACGATAATTGGATAGTCGGTACAGTCATTTATACGCTTCAGAAAGTGGAAAACGTGACAGTAACGAAACTTTCATAGTAAACTCCATCGTATATTATTAAATACTTTGAGAATTTGTACATATTTTGTGTATATGAATTAAAAAGAGAAACCTCATTTATAAGGTTAAAATAAAGGAAGCAAGAATGATTTTATACTATTTATGCAATTTTTTTTAAAAAAAATAATAATCATAGAATATCACAATATCGCGGAAAACAAAAACTATATATTTCCCTATATATTTATGCTCTCTTGGATATCTCAATCGGTAGCAAAATTGTTGATAAAACTGTCAAGTCACTGATTGTCACAAGGGGCTAGGCAACATATAATGACCATAAGACAAACCTAGATTAAACCTTGGACTTTATCTACAGGAAAAGTAGACGTAAGTACGAGAAATAAAGCAATTATTACAATAAAATGATGTGCGTATTCTTAATAAGGATCTAGCAGCCGGCCTGTAGGGGAATAAGTCTATCAACAAAAATCAAATCCGTGTCCCAAATGTCTTCTTTCCCCACACCTTCAAACTGATCTCAAATCAAATTGCTAAGCCCTTAAATTGTCTTTTCTATATATCTCCCCGGCTATAATCCTCGGGCCCCTCTCCTTAATTCTCTATTTCAATCCAAGAAAACGATATAAACCTTTCTTCTTCAAGGTTTTCTAAGAAAAGGGTATTTTCCATGGAGTCGAATCATGAAGAAGAATCGATAAACTCAAGTGAAGAAGCTCAGCAATCGGAACAAGACAAGAATGATCTAGGCGTGGGCCGGTTGTATGAGTGTGTGTTTTGCAAGAGAGGATTCAATACTGCACAGGCTTTGGGTGGCCACATGAATATCCATAGAAAAGATAGAGCAAGGAACAAACCTACTTCAACCAATTCCAATAGGCAAGAAGAAAATTACACAGTCCCAAGATTCCACCAGCAGATACTTTCCAGTTATCAACCAGTACAATATACTGCATCTCATCATGATCAGGCATCATTAAATTATAGAACATATTTTCCAGCATCCACGTCTAGTACTAGACCCTTGTATCGACAGGATTCTCATGATGATCGTGATCAACAACAAGCGAATCAATTTGGGGACGACTGGCGCATGAATCTGAGCTTAGAATTTGTGCCAACAGTTATGGAAAATTTGGAGAAGAAACAGGTCATAAGTGAAGAAGAGGAATTGGATCTGGAGCTTCGACTTGGATAGTCAGGTAGTTACTTACCAAATTTAGAAGTTTCTATTCAAAAGTACCTTTTGTTTATATAAAATGGTTACTTGTGCTCAAGCAATGAAGGAAGAATATGCTGTGCAGTGGGAGTTTCAAGGTTTCTTGCCGGAAAGAGCTTTTTATTGTAGCATGTTTTTATTTCAACTTATAAATCTTTAACCCTAATTTGATTAGGGTTCTATAATTTCCCTACTTTAATCGTGCCAACTTCTACTGATCTCCACTTTTTGTAGTTTAATTACGTCCGTAAATATCGACCAAAACCACCCTAAGATTTTATTTCTCTTGCACTGGTATCAATATATTATTGTTTGTTTTTTTACTTGATCTGGTAATAACACCATTTGTTAGCAAAATGCCAAGGGAAAAATTAAAAATAAAAAGAAAATTCAACTATTTGATGCCATTTTTATTCTTATAGCTTGATAAAAATTTGCATACTTGATCTGGTAACAACACCATTTGTTACTCGTATTAATGAACTAGATACCAGTATTAATTTCGTTGCTATAACTAACATTTAACACTGGTTTTTCGGAAAGGAAAAGAGGCTAAAATTTAACAGTGGTTTTTGATAGCAGCCAAGGGATAAATTGCCTGTCTACAAGTACGTTTGTTATGATTTATTTTTTTTGCACCGTACCTTATATTTCAGTTAAAGATTGCATTGAAGGGATTGTTTCATTTAAAGCATTGCCCAGTAAACAGATCAAAATTTGTAGGCCTCTGGTTCCAATATAGGATAGATTTGGTTCTGCTTGAAGTAAATATCAATCTCATTCCATGTTTTTGTCACAAATCGAGTATTACACACACCTCCAAGTGTTGGAATCTTCCAGATTCATGAGATCGCACGTTCAACAGCTCCTTCTTCCGGATTCTCCTTTCATCTCCAGCACATGCTCTTCTTCTAGATCCTTCTTCCAGCTGTTAGTTTGTTAGATAGATTGTTAGAAAGTTAGTTTATAAATAGAGCTATGTATTCAATGTATTACCGAAGCTTGATGATTTATAAAATGTCATTATTCTCGAGTCATTTCACAAAGTCGGACTAGAGTCAAGCTCAACAGACGTGCATGAATGATTAACGAGATTCCCACTGTCTCTGTCTACTACCCGACGAAACCACAACCAAGGAAACGAGCTTGGCAGAATCGGTGGGGAAAGAAGACCCTGTGATCTTTTGAATGTGGAAGATTCCAACACCAAGTGTGTGCTGCAATTGTATTTTCCTAAACCGGTGTTGGAACGGCTATTTCCTTTTGTGTGTATTCTTGTCATTCTCATTCCCATCTTTTAACTTCTTCTTTTTTCTCTTTTGGTTACTAGATAGGTAAAGTCTATTAGGTTTTCGCCATAGAATTCAAATGAGGAATGATTAAGGATGTAACTTTAATCGCGTATTTTTTTGGATCCACAACTTTTTAATCTCACGTTAAAATCTAGTTTTGATTCCCACAAAACATAAGCTTAATTTTTTTTCTTTAATACACTACTCAATGTATGCCTATACCCTGAATATGTAACAATGATACTTGAAATCAAGATCTTTATCTATTTTAAAATCTCATTGATTCGTTTAAAAGTGAAAAGAACTTCAAAATTTAATATCACATTAATTTGAATTTAACCTTTATTTTATATCATACTCTAATTCATAATGTAAAATCATAAACAAGCGTACAAAGTTGGTGTGAGACAATTGTTTTTAGTTTTTATATTCAATCCATTCTACTAAACATATACCCGGAATTTATCATGCAAAATTAAGAATGAGAATCAAAATGACATTTTCTTATTTTGTACCATCCGATCTGGTGAACCAAAGTTAGTGGAAAACTAAAAAGGACAGTAAAAGGTCGGGTTATAAATAATTAAAAAATCAAATTGCAGGCATGAAGCACCAGTGGTCTAGTGGTAGAATAGTACCCTGCCACGGTACAGACCCGGGTTCGATTCCCGGCTGGTGCATTTTTAATGTTTTTTTAATCAACCAATGAGTGGCCATAATCCGTAAAGTGTGATTAAGCGTGGAAGCCAAGTTTCAAACTTTAGGAGCCTAAACGAATCTTAGACGTAAAAAAACATTTTTATTTTTATTTTTATTTTTATGCATTGTAAAAAAATTCAATAATTCAAATAATACATGCTAAACATCTAAATTATAAATTATTGTATTTACTTAATAATTCACCCATAAACAAAAAAGGGTAATTAGCGCAAAATGTCCTTACCTAGTTACCTTTACATAGTTTTGTGCAAAACGTCCCTACCTTTCGTTTCTTGGTGCAGTTCGTCATTACCTTTCCAATTTTTGGTGCAAAACGTCATTTTTGACCATTATACCCTTCTATTGAAATAAAACAAACAAAAAAAAAAGAAAAAAGAAAAATAAAAAATAATTTTC
>CAIGRO010313756.1:0-17928 GCA_903798355.1 Fraxinus baroniana | reverse complement strand
AAGAGATATTTTCATTTAATGCATTGAAATATATAAATCACATAAAGTCACATAATACATGCAATTATAATTTAAACTAATTAATGGGGGCGAGCCTACCTCAATTTATCTCGAGTTACTTACAAAGTGGAGCGGAAAGTAACATCAAACTCTTAATCATCCGTACGTTTCGTTTAGCCAAAATAGAAAATAAGTATTGAATTAGTATTTCGAAATTTTAAAGTTTTAAAAATGATAAAATAAAATTTAGGGACTTAATTGAAAATTTATTGAAACTGAAATTAAAAAAGTTTAAGGACTGAAATTAAACTTTTAAAAATTAGGGACTTAATTGAAAATGAAATTTAAACTTTTCTAAAATATGGACTTAATTGGAATTTAGTGAAATTGAAAATAAGAATTTAAGGACTGAAATTAAGCTTTTCTAAAATAGGGACTTAATTAACTCATAACTATAACATTGGGATTCAAATAAAACACTTTAAAACTTAGGGGCTAAATGGGTAATTTCTAAAAATAAATCAAATTAAAAAACATATCACTCTCTCACTCATTTTCGAGAGAGAGAGACAGAGTGGCAACGGGAGAGGGAAGGGGCTCAACTACCCCTTCCTCCGACTCCACCGTTGACCATACGGTCGGTGGCAGCGCCACCATGGTTGCGCCGGTGCAAGTGGGGGCAAATGGGGGGGTTTTTGGGCGTAAAGGTAAACCGAAGCTGGAGGATTCAAATTTATGGGTTTCTTGATGGCGATCAAGCTCGAAAATGGTTCGGAGAAGGAGGTAAGTTTATAGGTCATGACATTTTCTTGATTTTGTGGCTGTTTTGGTGTCTATTTGGGGTGAAATGTGGCGGTTCGGATGGGGTGTTTTGTTGGCCGTGTGCGGTGGCTTTTGGCTGGAATGTTGGTGGTTGAAATTGGTAAGTTGTTGGTTACAATCGGCTTCTGGGTGCGGGATTGCAGTTGGTAATGGTGGAGTTGGAAGTTAGGCTTTCGACTGGGATTTGTTGGTTGCAGTCGGTGGTGAGTGGACTCAATTTTTAGTTGGGATGTTTGGCTGCAGCTCATGTGCACTGAATTACAGCTTGGGTGGTGATGGTGGATTGGGTTGAGGCTGGGAGTGAGATTGGTGATGGTTTGCAGCTCGTGAGTTTCCTGTTGATACTAGATATCGATGATCTAGCATCAATAGTGAATTCACAGTGAAATGGATTGAGGGATGGAGACATTTTCCTTACCCAAAATGGTTGTTGGCTGCTTGAGGTGAGAAGGGGATGGAGAGTGATATTTGAACGGTAATAATTTAGGGCATAAATCTCTAGGAGCTTAAATGGGCCAGAAAGTTGGGCTGNTGGATTGAGGGATGGAGACATTTTCCTTACCCAAAATGGTTGTTGGCTGCTTGAGGTGAGAAGGGGATGGAGAGTGATATTTGAACGGTAATAATTTAGGGCATAAATCTCTAGGAGCTTAAATGGGCCAGAAAGTTGGGCTGTAAGGATTTTCAAATTGGGTTTGAGTAAATTGGGCTAAATAATCCAGACTCGGCTATTAAAATTTTGGACCCTAAATAATAAAATATTATACTTAAAATTATTAAAATTTGGATTTTAAAATGAAACGATAAGGAATTTGATACTTTAAAATTATTCGAGATTGGACTCGACTTGAAGTAGATTTAAATTTGTTTTAAAATGTTCGGAAATGGATTCGATTCGAAATAAATTTAAATTCGTTTTACAACGGCTTGATGAACAAGTTTTCATTTTAACGTTTGGGGTTAAAATTTAATGACACATTTTTTGAGAAAAAAATAATTTTATTTCATTTAAAATTCTCGATTGCTACACTTTTCTAGGAAAACATGCTGATGGGTTGTTCATGTTGATGCTACAAACTTACTAGTGGTGTATATTTTCTATTTCGGGGGAATATGATGATTCTAGATTGTATACCCTTGGACATTCAATATCAAGTTTTGGTCGATCGTTGTTGGTATAGTTGATGAAGCTTTAAGGCGAAAAGTAGTGACTCTAAAGTTGTAAAATTCGTATCTTTCCTTATTTACGGACCAACAACTTGGTCCACTCGATAAATTAGCTTATAATTTTTAAATTCTCATACGAGCATGCCATCGTGTGGTTTGACCATCAAGTTTGGGGTTAACATGTGGAGTAACCATTGCCTGTTACTAGAATTTAGAAATTATTTACCCTATTTGAAATGTTTAAAGTCTGTTAAATTTGACAGCTAAAAGCTGTTTATTAATTCTTTGATATAATTGTCAATTAAGATACCGTATGAGACTTTCATTTAGTGAAAATTTGGTTTTGTTGGCATGCCTCTTTGTTACAATAATTATTTCATTAGAGTACCTCAACTTTACCCATTTGACCATTTTTTTTATTTGAGATCGCAAATATCATGAAACCCTAAGAATTTAGAACGGTGTATATTGTGACCTTAAGATTGCTTTGTGTGATCTAATTATGTATTTGTACGTTTTCGTTGATCTGTGTTCAAAAATAACTACACGTAATGATTTGAAAATTTTCAAAGGAAAATGAGATTTCTCTATCTGACAATAAAAAATAAGAGAGATTTTGGTTCAACAACAACTTTAAAAAGCTATAGATAGCAATTTTTTTCTGATTTGTCAATAGACAAAAAGAAGAATTTGATAAGTTTGCTTACATTTCAATTATTTTACATTGACATTTTGAGAAAAGTTTATAAACTTAAAGGCACATAACAATTTTGAAATAAATTGGAGGACTTGTATTTATTCAAGTCTACTAACAAACTTTACTTGTTCGAGAGGTTTTTCAATCTTAAAATGGATCCTTAAAAGTATTTTGATGACAATTTAGATGTATTTAACAAACTTGTACAAGATATTATTAATCGTGAAAAATGGTGTATAATGTCATAATTTTGATTGATTCCATGTGTGACACTTATAAAGAGGTAAATAATACAATTAAGTATGGTTTGGACATCATAACGCCTAAGATTGTCAAATATTCCTTTAGGAGTAAGGAGATGGAGATTAAAGTTGAAAAATATGATATGAAAAGTGATAAAGGGATAAAACACAGTTTAAGCAAAACGTCATGAGAAAAATCAAGACAATGGTGACTTGAGTGATGAGGATGGTAAATAGAAGGATAGAAGTTGGTATATGTTTAAAATCGTTATGAATGGTAAGCGGTATTATAGTTGTAGTATGTCTTAACATATTATAAGGGAATGTTCTAAAATCTAAGTACAAAGATAAGGTGAGAGGTTAGGCAAATGTTGTCACTTGGT
Organism: Fraxinus baroniana; assembly: GCA_903798355.1. Lineage (NCBI taxonomy): Eukaryota > Viridiplantae > Streptophyta > Magnoliopsida > Lamiales > Oleaceae > Fraxinus > Fraxinus baroniana. Next base: position 14,617 of record CAIGRO010313756.1, on the reverse strand, counting down.
CTAGTTAAGACCCATGTGAGGTGTATTGATAATAAACCAGATTACTGCACTTGCATTTGTGTTAAATCTCATTTGCACGAATGATTACTTTATTCTGGTGTATTATTTTATGTTACATTTCATTATGTGTGCATTTGCATGAATTTGAGAATGATCATGATACTGTGTAAATGTGTTGCATGTATAGTGGTTGAGATTAGTGTTGTGAGGATTGATATTGGGTGCATTCACACTTTAGTAGGTGCATTAGGAGTGAGTGTATCAATTGGTAATATGAAATATAGATGCCGATGATGAAATGGTGATGTGTACGAGGGTGAGAAGAAAATTTGGATCACGAGAGGTGTGGTGATTAAATGTTTGGAATCTTTTATATGTCAAAATCTTAATCGGGTGTAGTAAGAGAATAACACTCTAATTACCTCGATGGAGATCTATTATCTACCTAAGTTTAGAGAGGTGAAGCAATAATAGAGAAATAACCCATGGACTTAGGATCTTTAGAGGTTTACTAGTTAGACGTAAGAAGTGACCATTCCAATGAGCATGTGTGTTCTCAAGATACGAGCTACATAGAGTGGGGTAGGATAATTGTAGTGAGATCTTCTCTTGGGGTAATTTATGCATTGATTGTATATGTTGGCCATTTGATTTAACTTGGTGTTAATTTAATATTTTACATACGTTGAACGTGTTGAAAAGATCTGTATATTATCCTATGGTGTGTACTTATGGCATGTTTTAAAATTATATGTTATTATGTGCTTTTTATTGATTACTGAGAATATTTGATTGTACTAAGGTTCTTGTTTTAGCCCTTAGTGAGTACATGGAATAAGTATGTTATGTGTTTCGGGTCCAAGACACAGGTAAGATCCGTGATTTCCAATTTTATTTGATTATTTTGATTAAGCAAGTATAAACTTGGTGTTGTTTGCTTGCAGATTCATTGGGTGATGTGGAGATTTGTTGGTTTTTGATACCCAATAAATCCAAGCAATGATGTTAAACATTTTGAAATATTTTCGGTAGGCTTTGATCGAAGACTGAAATATATATCAATAGCACAATTGATTGGCTCGATCAGAAAATAAATTGAATCATTGGAAGAAACTATTAATTTAAGTTACTGGTGGCCCCTTCATTAGTGGACGATCCTTTCATGTGTTAGGCAACATTGCCTTTCTTGTTGGTCCACCTTATATTAGCCCAACTTGTTTGATTTTTTTGCCCATCTCATGTATTGTTTCTTGGCTCAATTGTGCTTTGTCACATCCCTTAGTTTCACCCTAAAACTATATATATGTGTTAACCCCTGTGTGAGTGAATCGTGTGTGTGCAATTTGAATGACAGGCCAGTTTCTTTGATCATTCCTCTTCTTTGTGCTTGAGTTTTGACTGTCGCTACTTTCTTCTTCTTCTTTGTGAACAACTGCACCAACATAATCTATCCTTTGTGGGTACAAATAAACTGGTCAACCGTAGTGAAATTGTTGTGGGTTAAGGCTGATCAATTGGGATGGTGTTTGATTCGACTTATTGTTAAACTGAGCCCAATTGCACATATTTGAAGTGCTCGATGTATAATTTCCGCGACACTGCTTATAAGAAACATTTAGTGCTTATGTTTAAATTGTACGATGTAATTTCATTTTATGATGGAGCACCATTTGCTTAACTTATAATGTTCTTTTAAGAACCTTTTAATTTTTACTTATATTTTATTTTTGTATGTACATTGGATGTGAATTATGGTTCGACATAAAAAAGTGACATCACTTTTTGGTTAAAATGTCACACGCTTTATAATTCGACTTTTCTTTATAGAAATTTGTCTAAACTGTCGAAGTGCTTATAACGACCAATATACTAATATTTAGCTCTTGTTTGACAATCATTATCCAAAAACCATTTTCTCTATATATTCATTTTTAACTACATATTCATACAACAGAATATTTTACATGTTAACTCAAAATTTTTTCCTACTTTTTAGCCACACTTTCTCCAAAAATTCACTATTCAAAAGTTTTTTTTTACCAAATAATGGCCATCAAATAAGGCCTTAGTTGCTACTATTAATTTGATGTTTTAGATTTTCTATACTAGAAAGTCACATGCTATCGTTCTTCAATTAAAAGTCATATATGATGTAATTTGACATTGTTGGTCAAGCTTACAATGTGCTTATAAAAATATTTTATAAGTTATTATTTAGAGTTTTAATAGAACATCACTACCTCAACTTTGCGTGTTATATCGAGTTTTGATTTCTCAATTATGATGTTGGAAGTTGGATCGAAGCCTAGTAAAAACCATTTACCTATGTAGTATGCAAGGATCACTAAAGGATTTCTAATAATTAAGTTTCTTTAATGACTTTGAAGTAGGTACACGCTCTATTCGATGTGGCCTTTTAAGATCGGACACCAACAAATATTATTTATATCCACACATTTTGTAGAAACTACAACTTAATTTATAAAAAGTTTTACCAAACTTGCACTTAATAAAAAAAAAATTAGAAAGTAGAAACTTACAAATCACACCACAAACTTTTAAAAAATAATATTATGAAAAAAATACTTCCAAGATATGCATTATTTTATTTATTTAATTGTCTCAAAATAATTAAGATGATATTAAAAATAGAAAAGTGTCTTGTTAAAATGGGCTCCATCCGTGCATGTTTAGACTTGTAAGGCTTGAAATTTGGTCTTGTCACGTTGTCATTATATTTTACCTACCCATCTTATTATTCAAAACTTAAGTTGAATTCTACATGTGATGACACCAAGGTTCCAACCTAAAATGCAAATTATTTTGTAGAAAATCAAAGCTTCGCTCCTTGATCAAACCTACATTATATTTTACCTTCCCATCTTGTTATTCGAAACTTAAGTTGAATTCTACATGCCATGACACCAAGGTTCCAACCTAAAAATGCAAATTATTTTGTAGAAAATCAAACGAAACCAACACAGCACTTCATCTTCTACCATCGGGTAATGTTGGCGATTTTGTAGCGAATGTGTGCAGATGCCACTGAACACTTTTTCGACGCCATCATATAATCCCGCACGTCATCAAGAAACTCTACCTATGCCATCGGAAAATTTTCACCACCACTGTCCTATCTAGTAAATCTAACACTGCATGATTTTTGTCCTTATATGATAGACACATCTCTTGCATATCCACACAATCTCCTTGTAGTCCTTTAAGAAATGCACTAGTAACCCACACATCTAGGGTTGCGCATTGGTCTGTTGGGTGAAATCCCAACCCGACAATAGTAAGAAATTGACTCGAGTTGGTTTGTCTTGTCGATTTCAATAAAGGTCCATTTGATTGCAAGAATAGAATTTGGGTGCAAAGAAAACGAATACTAGAGAATTGAATTACTTAGAATTTGTTTTACTGAGAATTGTTAATTAATTGTGTTTGTTTGGTATAATTTTCCACCTGAAAAATATTGAAATTTTCCATCTTTTAGTGTTTATTTGGATTCGTTTTCTATGTAAATTGTATTTTGTGGCACAAATTCCAATGCATCGCTTTTGACCTAAAATTGATGGAAAACTCTACCTGTGTCGAAATCTGATGTGGCACATTTATACCATTAATTTGTCCACTTGGAACAAAAATAAAATAAAATATCCCCAAAATAAAAACATCACCTCACATTTTCATTTTTTGCATCATGGCTGAATCCATTTCCATTTCAATTTCAGTACAACCACATGCATTAACAATCATGAAGATCACGATCTGTAATGCAAAAATCACGATTGCAGCCTCATCTTCCACTTACACATCCACTGCCTAGTTTCTTGGCAAAGTCTTTTCTGCAATTCAATGGTTTTTTTTTTGAATTCGAGCTAAATTGACTGAGACCCATATATGTATGTTGTTCGCCATAAGGAGTAGGAGGTAATGGTGGTGTTGCACGACCGTGATTCTCAATGCCAGCGTCGAAATTTGGGATGCATTGTGTGCGATTCGCTGCATTTGAACTGGTAAGAGATGCAATTCGTTATAAATCGTTTCTTGATGATATGGGACCATGAAATTGCTCACCTTGATGAGTATTAGGGCCTGTAATGGAGTATGGCCATGGGTGTTAGAGGGTTGGCTGGAATTGGTATTGAAACTGTGTGTGAAGGCATCATTTTGACTTGAATTTTCGGTGATTTTGGAACTGTTATGTTTGATTTTTTGTATGGAATTGAATAGTAGGATGAAGAGATGTTGATGGTGTGGAATTGGGGGGTCACATGCAATGAAGTGAGAAAATCCGAAAAATCTTTCCTATCAAATAGGTTAAAAAGTGGAAAATGGCTAAATAATTTCCATTGTCCATGGAAAATCTTCCCTAACAAACAAGGCTTAATATTTTATCCCTGAAAATCATTTTTTTTTAAAGTGATCTGATATCTTGCAAAATTAGCCCGAAAATCAATTCGAATCAAACCAATTAGTTGATTTCGGATAATATGCCGTGTCCTATGCAAATATGTTCAATATCAATCCACAACCTTGCTGAACGTATGAAGGTAAACATTAGGAGAGCATGACCATGAAACCAGAACATACCCATTTCTCTTTTTCTTTGGTACCAAAGACATGCCTTGTCAACCGTTAACGTGTTGACGCCTTGTAAAAGTTTACGTGGATAAAAATTGACTAGTCATGTTATAAAATGTGATGCACGGGTTTGATTGGCTGACATTAATCGCATTTTGTACACCCGAGTGTACCAGAACAATCTCCCGACATACTAATCCGCAAAGAATATCTTCTCCTCGAGTGGACTTGGTATATATAACATAACACATTACTGAAACCCTAATTTCTCCGCTTTCACTTTCATTCTCTCTGCAAACATTTTGATCCATAATTTCTCAAGATAAGATATTAATTAACTCTCCCGGAGTAATCTAAAACATGTCGGGTGCATACGGTTACGAAGGAGATGGATCTGCTCCGCCGCCCATGGGTGGGGGAGGCTACGGAGGATATGGCGGAGGAAATAGTGGCGGCGGCGGTGGATATGGTAATTATGGAGGTGGAGGTGGAGGAGGCTACGGTGGTAATAGAGGCGGCGGAAGAGGAGGAGGTGGAGGTGGGGGATACGGAGGTAATAGAAGTACTTGATAGTCTTCTTTTTCGTTTTTATTATGTACTTTGGTTATTTATTTTGATATATGGATTTAAATTTTCGGATTTGGCCTTGTATAATTATATTTTCGTGGTTAATTGCTATTAATCCGAGATCTGTTCCTATGATTTTAGGAGGTGGTGGTGGATACCAAGGAGATCGAGGGGGGCGCGGTGGCGGAGGCAGAGGTGGTGGTCGTGGCGGTGGAAGTGGTAGGGAAGGCGATTGGCGATGCCCTAATCCAGGGTAACGTACTTCCCATAGAACACAAATATAACCACGAACCTCTAGTATAAGGAAAAATTTATCAATAGTCAAACTTTCCGTTTATCAAGTTTGTATGATTTATTCTCTAGCGTTTTCCTTGGAATTAAACACGAGAGAAGCTGAAATACAGTACCCAGTTTGAGTCTACATAGGAGTTTATATATATTTTGCTTGTGTTTCCTATGTTTAAATTTGAACTTATTCAGGAAAACACAAATTTTGTATATTTTCTGGTTTGTATGGATGTAACTTAGTGGTGTCCCATGTGATGGGATCAAAGGGGATTTAATAATATATTTAATTCACAAAGAAACTTCATCAAGGAACTAGAAGTATTACCACACTTTCAATCTAGACAACTCTTTCCAAGTTCTCTGGATCCTCTACCTTCAATCTGCATCTCTCATTTCCCATCACCTGAAATATATTGGTTTCAGTGGACGCTATCACATGCGAATCATTCTTCTGTTTTTCGCCTTTCCTTCAGTTACGCAATGTGCTTATTTTTCTGGTGGCATACGTTTCTTGTATATTTGTGTGATAAGGCTTTCTACTAAGAGAATAAAGTTTATTTGATATTTCAGTTCTGTTTATCTTTTGAACTGTAGTTGATTTTAACTCCCTGGATGTAGGTGTGGGAATCTGAACTTTGCTCGAAGAGTTGAGTGTAACAAATGTGGTGCACCGTCTCCTGCTGGATCTGATGATCGAGGGAGTAGAGGTGGTGGTGGAAATTCTCGAGGTGAAAGAGGTGGTAACTATTATGATGGTGGAAGTGGCAGAGGTGGTAACGATTATGATGGAAGAAATAGTAGAGGTGGTTCTTATGGTGGTAGTCAAGGAAGAGATGGCGGTTATGGGAAGGATGCTCCAGTTGCTCCTGCATCTCACAATGGAGCGGGTAACAACTACCCCCCACCTCCTCATGCATATGGCGGGAGTCCTAATTATGCTCCTGATGCAGTTCCTCCACCTGCAAGCTATACTGGTGGCCCTGCTTCTTATCCTCCATCATATGCTGCTCCTGCTGGATATGGTGGTGATGCACGTAATGATAACCGTGGTGGTGGACGAGGTGGCCCGCCTGGTGGGTATGGGGGAGATTTTCGAAACTCATCAGGAGGTTATGGTGGTGCTCCAACAGAGGCTCCAACTGCAGTCAAGCAGTGTGATGAAAATTGTGGTGACACTTGTGACAACGCAAGAATCTATATCTCGAATTTACCTCCAGATGTGACCACAGACGAGCTTAGAGATCTTTTTGGAAGTATTGGACAAGTAATGTGCAAATTTCTCGTCATATTAATTAGTTGCTATGTATAAGGGGATACACAATTCATCTAGCATGACTAATTTTCCTGCTGTTCACTTCTGTTCAAAGAGCCATCTGTTCCCTAGTGTTAATATCTGTGCTGCATAAATTCCATGTTACTGTTCTTGATTGTATTTGGGGGCATTTTGAAATATTACTTTGGACCGTGAGTGCCTTCTAACTATGTTTACTATGTGGACCTCATTTATGCTATTGACAAATCAAATAATTATATAAATATTAGTATTTCTTAAGCAGTTATATTTACATTTAATTTTTTCTTTCATAATTTTCTAATGACTAGGTAGCAAGAATCAAGCAAAAGAGAGGCTACAAGGACCAGTGGCCCTGGAGTATAAAAATATACACTGATGAACATGGAAACAGCAAAGGAGATGCAGTTTTATCATATGAAGATCCATCTGCTGCACATTCAGCTGGTGGTTTTTTCAACAGTAAGAACTTGATTTGAGTGTTATCTTGGAGTTAAAATTTCTTTTGTGTTTGTCGTATCGCTGACAATGGTCTGACTTAACAGTGCATGAACTTAGAGGTCACAAAATTAGTGTTACAATGGCTGAGAAATCCGCTCCAAAGGGTCCTCCTGCATATGGTTCTGGGTAACCCATCTTTCTTCAGTTCTGAATTTTGTCAATTTATATGTCTTTAATGAGCATCTAAAAATTTCGTGGGAGCCGAGGCTAGAACTTTTTAACTTCTGCAACTGTTTTTCTTTTTTTTTTAATTGTGCTACGACCGCTTCTGCTGTTATAATTATGCATACTACTGAACCCATTGAACTTGTAGTGTAGTTTATAATTTCTTTGTTAGTTTTACCTGCTATTACTTGGATTATCCCTTTCTTACTTCAATAAATGGTCGAATTCTGTTTCTATTCTGCATATTTTGGTCAATCCGCTATTCTAAAATGCTTTTCTATCTTACCCAAACAAATTGATAGACATCCTCCACTCAATTGTGGAACACCTGAGTGTAGATATTTGTTAGGGTTTTTGGGCATTGTGTTCTTATTGGGGCCTGTATTAATGACTGTAGTATCTGGAAGAATTGTTTGTCAAAGACAAAATATGCCTTTAGATTACCTCATGTTCATATTGGTGGTTCATGTTAACGATGAACTATAAGCATTGTTGTCTATTTACTTTTTCTTATATATATATATATATATATATATATATATATAATTCTAGCCTACTCTTTTTATTTTTATAACTAAAAAAGTTGCTTATTTTGACGGTAGGTAGAAGTTCTTTCAAATAGTAAGTATTTTTATCTTTGACTAACATTAATAAATCTTTATTTACATCTTTTTTGTTGATAAAAACAAAGAAGTTTGAGCTCGGGGATTTAGATGAACTTACTTTTACTTTAAATTATTCTAGCCGAGTCCCCTGTTTGGCGCCCATTATTTGAAATTTTAATGGTTGGAATAGTATTTTTTTTTTAAGAATGTGTGTTTAAAAAGGGAGAAAAGTTTTGGAATTACAAGTAATATTATTTTATTAGAGAATGTATAGTTGATAAGAAGAGAGAAAAATGAATTATAATTTTAATGGGGGCCAAATAGGGGCTTAATTTTTATAAGTAAAAAAGTTAATTATTTTGAGAGTAGGGTGGAAGATTTTTTTGAAACAATTAAATTATTTATTTTTGTTAAGTAAGCCTATTGGTTGTTTCAAAGCTTAGTTTTGACTAACGTTAATGCTTACTTTTCATCTTGTTTATTGATAAATTACTTATATGTGAATTCGAGCTTAATTAATCATGTATTACATTCATGCTACGTCCAACCATGATTTGATGCAATTAAGGATAAGTTTATGTTTAGACTTAATTTTGAGCTTAATTAATCATGTATTACATTCATGTTACAGCCAACTCTGATTTGATGCAATTGGGGATATGTTTAAGACTTTAGATTGGAATGATTTAGTTTTCAGATAAATATTTAAAACATCTTGATCTATGCACATCAAATGTAGTTTTTCGCATGTATGGGGTACAATGTGATATATTTGTGGAGTAATGGTGTTGTGGATGTTTGATTATGCATGTGTGCAGTATGTGTTGATAGAAAGTACGGTCTCTCTAGATATGTGATTGGTTTAATTTTGATTTGATAATATATGTGGAGAGTAAGGACGTGGTTAATTTAGTTATCCCTTCGACTCATGGCCCTTCTATTTTCTGGTGAAAGAGCTTAGAATAGGGAACTAGGATGCTACTCAGTGTAAAGTTCTAGAGTTGATAATACTGGGCCAGGAAATTCTGTGATGAAGTTAGTCAGCAAAATAACCTTTCATGTGGCCTTGTCAACCAGTACCTGTTGGCAGCGAGTAGCATGGTGAAACTAATATCTCCCATCCTAGGACCAACTGGTACGAAAAGGCAAATACTCTGTCACATTATTTCTTTTGTCTTGCTGAAAGCGGTGGGTGCGGATGAGACTGAAGGTAATTAATGGGTTCAGTTGACTATTATCTAGGACAAATTCCCCTTATTGAGTCTCTCTGTCTAAACTTCAGGCAGTTAAGTTCGCATTAGTTGTATTTGGCTTAGGATTTGTAGTTATTTAGTTCTAACTTTCCTGTTAATTTAACTAATGCATCTTCATTCTTCACTTGTGTGTTTTGCATAGATCTCATTATCTCATTATGTTTTTCAAGGTCTTAATTTCCATTTTGTTTTTAGACTTTTAGTGGACACTACTAGTTTTGGCCCATATATATATATATATATATATATATATATATATATACATATACATATACATATATATATTTGGAACTTGGTTTTCGAGAACAATAGTATAGTACCCATCATGGTATTTAATTTTTATGCTTTCTAGTATTGATCAATTGCTTGTTTTACAGGGGAGGTGGTAGAGNATATATATATATATATATATATATATATATATATACATATACATATACATATACATATTTGGAACTTGGTTTTCGAGAACAATAGTATAGTACCCATCATGGTATTTAATTTTTATGCTTTCTAGTATTGATCAATTGCTTGTTTTACAGGGGAGGTGGTAGAGGTGGCTATGGAGGTGACAAACGTAGAGACGGTGGTGGTTCAGGTCCAAATAGGAACTATCATGGCGGAAACCGTTCACGTCCATACTAAACTTGAAGCAGAGCATTTTATGTACTAATATTCTGGGGGAGAGATTTTTATTTTATTGCATTCATGGATTTATTCTCTAACTGGAGACAGAGGTAGGTTGTTCGCTTACTTTGAGCACCCCCTTTTCTCCATTGTTTATCCTTGTGTACTTGGTGGGGGAGTTATTTTTATGGCTATGGATTGATATGAGCTGTGTGAATGTCTTTATAGAGGCAAGTGGATATTCTCCAAACTGCTGCTAAAAGGTAGGTTGAATTATCAGGTGAGTGTTACTTCTATTGAGAGTAGTGCATTGCTTTGTTCCAACTGACAGCAATTTGTGATTTTGCTTTCATGTTTGTTCCCCTTGCTTTACGGGACCCAAGTATGAAAGCTTGCCTCAACATAAAAATGCAGTTTTGGAGTATAATTTGTTCAATCATAAACCTAAGCTTCACCTCTCACATTTTTAGGTCCTAGGTTTTGTTAACATGACACGATGAATAGCTAGGAGCTGGTTGACAAGTTGCTGGATTAAAACTCGAGGACAAGACTACTTTCACAGTTTACTTTTTGCAACTAAAAATCTTGAAGAAAGGAGAGCCTTGGTGCAAACTAAAATTGGGTGAAAAAGGCTTAGGTAGGTTGTGCTGCATTGTCTGAATATATGTCTTGCGGGTGCTGGCAAGTCGATAACTTGTCGTGTACCTTTTGAATATATTTGTGGCTTGAACAGTCAATGATTGCAATCTCATTCCCAAATGGGCTGTGCTCGAGGTGGATTTCATATTTTGTCAACCACATGTTTTTCGGCAAATAGATTATTAGATTATTACTAAGGCAGCAAGGACGTTTTCAATAGAACTATAGCATTTCAATGTGCTAGACGTGTTTACATTTTGTTTTTTATTCCTAAAATTGATGGGTCATTTTAAAAGAGGTGCTACTTGCTCCTCGCATTATGTGGTCTGGTTGAAGTAGTTTTATCATTGTTCGAAGGCCAGAAAATGGATTTTGTTGGTAGAATATTTGGTAGTGGAGTTAAAGTTCGGGGAGCAGCAGTGTACTGAGCATCAAAATATGGATAAAATTCAAGTGATTTTCAGCTCTGCAATTGGGGGATTTTACTCTTCAATTTCAATAAGTAATGGAACAAGCTTTTGTAATTCTGTTAATGATTTTGTATAGGTGATTTTGTTCTGTGACCTATGCTTCTTGACGTTTTGTTTTCAATTTTCTTTTTCTTTTTTCCCTTTTTTTAAAGGTCATCCTAGCCACTTTCGTGTATACAATGTTCAGAGGTTGAAGTACGAGAGTGATGTCTCAATGTATTTCCTTTTCCAATTGGCGATATTAAATAACCTTTTTGATTTCTATACTTGTTATTTTGCCCATGGTTTGACATGTTCGATGGTTAAAAGTAAAATGTGGCCTTTTATGTGAAATGTGGGATAAAATTTTAATAAAAGACCTGTTCACATATGCAAAAATGAGTAGATCTGAGGATTTTTATATTTTTGTGCGGTTAATATAACTTTGGTGAAAACAAGTTAAAAATTTACAAAGAAAATTATTTTTGGGTGTGTTCAGTTATAATCAAGTTAAAATTTTTAAAATACATTTTGAGCATTTTCAATATAAATTTTTAAAATGTCAAAAAGAACATACTTTCAACAATTTCAAAAGAGAAATGCTATTCATCCCCACTGGGGTTGAGCACCGGTGTATGTGGTGGCTAATGTGGCATTAAATGATAGGTGAAATTAAATAAGTCATTTAATTTCACCTATCATTTAACCACTTACATGCAGCCACATAGACTGTTGATTCATTCCCACTGGGGATGAATAGCATTTTTCATTTCAAAATGGACATTCAAAGTACAAAATTCAAAATGAATCCAAAATTCAAAATTGAAATACAAAGAAAATAACCCCTGGGAAAAATTTAGAGCTTCGAACTAATGTTACTTTTATCGAGAGAAAATTAGAATGTTTTCTGAATATGCACATTATAATTTAATCATCTAGAAGTACAAATACTATCAATATTAACCACATCTTTCATGGGTTTTACATCTTTTCAACCACACATTTCAAAAACTTCTATCACAATTCACTAAAAATCTAATTTTAATTCTCACTAAACACCTAAATAATTCAACAAAGAATATAAGATCAATCAAGAAAATAAAAAATATAATAACTACGAGTTTGAATTAGAAAGAAGAAAAAAGGACATTCATTCAATGCAAACAATGATTTAAGCTAGCATATAATGAAATGACGTCACTCAAAATATGAATTAATACAATAAGTCTTGATCTTCAATTTCAAACTCTAAATCTTAAAGTTCTTAATGTAATTAGTTTTTGATTCCTTGTCGTTTTGATATTCTCTCCAAAATATAATGAACTTGCCTCTTCCTTTTGATGAATTTTGTGATGTGATATGATGTGGTATAAGATGCTAGAGATGTATCCCTTAATATTTAGCTCTCTTTATTAATAGAAATTGAAATTAGGTCAAAGAAAGCATCCAAATTGGTTCCAAAAGAGTTTGTACCTTAAAAAGAAAGTTGGCCCGTTTATTTGGCCCCTACGCATAGTATTCAGCTTGTCCATGCATGGGCAAGTGAAATTTGCCCTGGATAGTCAAAAAATGACCCTTGCGCAAGACAATTGTTTTTTAGTTTCCAAACTATAGAAATCTCATTTCATCGAGTTTCGTTTATTTCTTTCAATTTCAATTCAATTCATTGAGTTTTACCTAGCAAACAATAAATTCACAAGATTGGGTCATAATTAATGATAAAAACTCCTAAATTTTCTTATTTAATGGCCTAAATAAGTATATAAATTACATTTATCAAACATCCCAAACCTGAATGTTTATTTTTCCTCAAAACAAAACTAGAATCTATCTCAATTAAGGAAGAATGTAATAACCTTGGTTAGTTAACCTGCCACTGGTCTCAAGATTGAAACCATTGTATCAAATTATGAACATTTTTTTAAATCACAATGCAAAAATCAATTTCTGCCTATCCAATGTAAAATGGTATTTGTTTCTGTGAAGAATTAAGTAAAACATCATAAAAATCACAAGTTACTTTACTTCTCAGCGCTCAATGGTCAAATATATCATTATTCACTTATAAAATACACACCTCAAAACTTATTTTAACTCTCATTTCCAAGGTGTGATTTCAGGTTGAATTTTTTTATTAATCTTCACCCTCTTTAGTTTGGATGTATCTCACTAAATACAAGTCAACATTTCAATAAATATTGATTCTCCTTTATTTTGATTGCTTTAACCTTTCAGATTCAACTAGACCAATAATTAATTGTCAAAAGGCCAACTTTCTCAAATAAATATTTGGGTTTAATCGATGCATGTTGTAGATCTTTTGTGTCATACACTTGCGTATATTCTATTTCATGCTATATATTGATCTGTTTTTTAGTTTTATTTTTAGGATTTTAAATGGTCGTGCTTAAGATCTTTTATAGGGTAGCTTTTCGAGGAAATTACATAAATCCAGATGTTTCAATATCACATTTCAAAAATCAGATTTGATAAAAGAAAATTCAAAAATCAGGTATCAATTTAAACTTTTTAATATCTTAAAATTAAATTAACTTCATCCGTCCAAACCCTAATTATTTTTCACTCTCTCTCTCTCTCTCTCTTCTTTACCGGTTTTCACATCTTCTTTCTACATCTCTCCCTTCTCTCTCTTCTTCTCTCCATTTTCTCTCTTCGAACGCCAATGACCAACGAAGAATTGCGTCGGTTGGCTACACTGCGGCGTAGATCGTGGTGCAACGGCGCAAATCATAGTGGTGATGAGTTTCCCTAACTTCAAATCACGTCGAAGACTCTGTAGATCGCGATTGCAGTGGCGCAGGTCATGACTGTAGCAACGTAGATCGCGGGTGTGATTTTATTTTTATTTTTGTTGTTGGATGGGTGGTTGTTGCTACCATGTTGGTGGTGTTGGGATTTTAGGGTGCGGTGAGGTGGTGGTGTTGATAACAGTTGTGATGAGGTATTGACGGTGCTGGTGGCACTAGAGGCGACAGTTCATGTAGTGGTGGCGTTGGCGAAGGCAGTCGGATTTTGTTGGTTTTGGAGTGTTTTTTGTTGGCGGTAGTACCGATGGATTTGGCAGTGTTGGTGGTGGATTTTAGCTTTGGTGAGGTGGTGTGTACTGGTGTGTGGTGTTGTTTTGGCGATTGTGGTGATGGTAACTGGTAGTATGTGTGGTGGTGTTGCTACTACGGTGTGGCCGATGGTGGTGTTGCAAAAATGGTAGCGGTGGTACTGGTGGTGGTGATGGAAGTAGTGGTTGTGATGTTTGTGTTGGCAATGGTGTTGTTGGGGGGGTTTGATTGACATGTGACCAAGTATTCGTGGTGGATCGAGATCTAGGTTGGGTGTTTGGTGTATGTGACCAACTATTTGGTTTACTGTGACTAACTATTAAAATGTGACTTTAAAATTCGATAATTTGTGACCAACAAATTTGAAAATATGTGACCGATAGATATATTGTGACCTATAAGTTTTTTTTATCTGTGACCAATGGAATAAACTGTGACATAATTTTTTTGATTTGTGACCTTGAAATATTTCATGACCAATTAATGGGGTACTTTTCAAAATAATCTAGTCAAAAGGGGCAAATTTCATTTTGACTTTTTCATAAATCAATATTTCCAAAATGACCTA
>CAIGRO010313747.1:2273-12524 GCA_903798355.1 Fraxinus baroniana | reverse complement strand
TCTTTGTTTTTTTGAAGAAGTTGGCGAAATGAAGTGAAGAGAGAAGTCCGTTGCGAAGAGATAAGTCGGTGAAGAGAGGAAATGAGGGAAATGAAATCAGCTTAGGGTTTTACTTTTACCCCTTTTAGTTTGGCAAATTTTTATTTATTTATTTTAATTTGAGGGTCGGGTTGGGTGGCTTAACCCACAATCCGACCCAATCCGACCAACTTAATATTGTCAACCGACCCACCCAAAAAAAAAATGGAAAAACCCGATTCAACCCGGTCGGATCGGGTCGGGCGGATTGAGCCCACCCCTAATTATAATTCTTAGTAAAATAAATTTTAGACAATTCAATTCTCTGTAATTCATTTTCTTTCCACCCAAATTTCACATTTACAATCAAACGGACCCTAAATTAAAACTCATCATCAATCCAATCGTTTCATAATTATATTGTTATTATGTATTTCTTTTTTTTAAATAGAACTAAAACTTTTAATATCTCCAACTTTTTTCTTTTCTTTCACGATGCTGTTTAGAGGACTGAAAAGACTTATCTTCTCATTATTAAATTAGCAAACATAATATTTTATCCCCAATTCAAAGTACGTTAATCGGAATTTTAAATTAAATAATATTGCATTGAAAAAAAAAAAAATTTATATCTGATTAGTATGCTTCGGCAGTTAGCTTGGACTAATGATGACGTGTATACTTAATTAGTTTGTCGACCTCTTTTGTCATGGGAAAAGAATTCCTCCTATTACAAAAAAAATACTTAAAGAGGGTGTAAAGGTAGGTACGTTAGACGATTAGTGTCACGTCTATGTGTTGTGCGTGGGAATGAACGAACATTATTAAACGATCATAAAAGTGAGAAATGTATAGCATATTATTTATTGTTCAATTTGATTCATTCAATTTAATGTACCAAATATCATTACTCATATTTGTGGATCTCATTCATTCATTTGACAATAAATTAGTGGATCTACTGCCAACTAATATAATGCTAAGCACCTGTGGTGCTACATATATGAGTGTCTGGTTATGAGCGATTTCTTCGATTATTATCACCAGTTTATGTGGCAGTAGACCCCACTAATTCGTAAACAATAAATAATTGGGATCCGTTACCACCTATATAGTACCATTGATTATTAACATCGGTTTAGGTAATATGTGAGAGTAAATCTCCTTAATTCATTGAACAATAAATGAGCAGGGGTCTATTGTCACTTAACATAGCCCCCGTTTGAGCCATATTTTTTACTCACTAAAATAAAAAATATGACCGTTATCCATCACATTAACATTTAAATTCAAATTTTCTATCTCTTATGTGGGTCCCAATAACGACTATATTTTTCATTCTCATTTTCAAAAAATATGGCTCAAACGGGGGCTATATATGTAAGCATGGATGGTGTTACATAATATTATTCGCCATATATGATTAATGTTGTAAAATCACTCAATTTGGCCCAAGTATAAATGATAGAGAATCCTACATTCCTACTCATTCATTATACAATAAATGAGTGAGGTCCATATCATTTAGCATAATATCAAGTATCATTGGAGTTACAATTCAAATTTTATGTGACTTTAAATAATATTCTAAATGAAAGGTAAAATTAAAATATTTGCTTAATTTCACTTATAATTTAATGTCAAATTAATGTCATTTATACTGAAATTGTAACTTTGATGAGGCTAAATTTTGTTACTCTTAGACACATACCAATGGGGTAATAAGAGACTAGGGGGCTAGAGATTAGACACAGTAAGATGGTGTTTGGTAGAGATTAAAATTGAAAATATAGTCGTTATTGTTGACTTTTATTAGATGGGTGAGACCCAATAACGGCCATATTTTCAATTTTAATTGAATTTTAAGCCAAATCAAACAGGCTCTAAGTATCGGAAAGCGATCAAAACCCAGAAGTCGACATTACACTAAATGTCACTACGCTCGAGAGTGCACATGGGCATACTTGGTAATTCAGAGTCCAATGGGACCCAATCTGGACGGTTGCCCGTCTATATATTTTATTTTAAGCCGAACCAAACAGGCTCTAAGTATCGGTAAGCGATCAAAACCCAGAAGTCGACATTACACTAAATGTCACTACGCTCGAGAGTGCACATGGGCATACTTGGTAATTCAGAGTCCAATGGGACCCAATCTGGACGGTTGCCCGTCTATATATTTTGCACCGAAATTCTTGCAAAGCCCCCCACCAGCTCCCCCTCCATTCGTTCTTGTCTCATTCATTTGCCGAATTCTCTCTCCCCTTCTCACTAACACACTGACATAGTGCTCGCAAGAAATCAAGTCACTTTCAGTAAATCCGTTAGGCACTACTCTCTCTATATCCCATCAACTTCTGCACAGAAATATATATATATATATATACAGGTATGTATGAATTTATTGTGAATTATGTGAGTTTTTGTTTATGGGGTTGTGAGATTCTTGTTGTTTATCTTCTTACTATACATGGGTTGGACGATGAATCTTTTCTCGTTTATTACTTTTTTTTTTCCTTGGCAATCTTCTTTCTGTATTTTGCCGATTCTTGAAATGCCTTTTTGTATCTTTTACTGGGAGTTCCTTTATGCTGCTCTTTTATCACAACTTTTTGGAGTTCATGTGATTTTCGCGTGTTGCTTTGATAATTTGTCGGGATCTTTTTTAATGAAATTGAAGTGAAATTACGTCACTTTCGTTCATTAATTATGACTAATAAGTTTATTGGTTTCAGTTCAATGTTCTTGACCATCTATTGCAGTAAAAAGGAGTACTGTCACTGTTTTTATTTCATTTTGTTATTTACTCGTTAGCATTTATTGTGGTGAAATAACTGGGTTCTTGTTTTTATTCATTTGGTTCTTCTTTTTTCTTCTGCTTTGTTTGGTTTGACCAGAGATTCTTTGAACTCTCTTCTATTGAGTAATTTGACAATATTTCAAGAAATTAATTATGCTTTAGTTTTCACATAGAACTATTTGTGAATTAAGGCTTATTGGGCTTAATTCATACCCTCAACCCCCAACCCCTTTTTCCTGATTCAAGATCAATCAGGGATAGGAAAAATTCAATCTTTTTTCACACCTTTTGTTGTAATTTTCTGCCTTTGATTTGTGATTGATTGTAGATTCTTGAAGATGCTGGAAACGATGGAGGATATATTGGATCCAGATGTAGTTATAGAGGAATTCGAGGCCCTAACAAGGGATGCTGGGAGAATTCAAAATGAGACCCTAAAGAAAATCTTGGAACAAAATGGTGAAACAGAGTACTTGAGGAAATGGGGTCTTAATGGAAAAACAGACCCTGATAGCTACAAGTCTTGTGTTCCTCTTGTCACTCATGAGGACTTGGAACCTTACATTCAACGGATCGCCCACGGCGAAAATTCCCGTATTCTCACCGGAAAACCGATAACTACTATCTCGCTAAGGTATGATAAACTGTTAAATTTGTATTTTAAGGGCTCGAATTGATAATTGGAAATATCTAAAATTATGAATTCTGTGGCTGTTGCAGTTCTGGTACCAGTCAAGGGAAGCCGAAGTTTGTGCCATTCAATGATGAATTGCTAGAAAACACCATGCAAATATATAAAACTTCCTTTTCCTTTAGGAACAGGTAATCTAATGCTATACAATACTCCTTTGTTTTTTTTTTTTGTGTTGACCTGGACCTTATCTGGTTCTTTGAGGAAAAAATTCACTTTCTCCAAACTGTGCTTTTTCCCTTCTAATTATTACTTATTTACCCGTGTCCGGTTCACTTATTCTCACTTTCTTGAATGATAGTGTTTGCTTTTTTCTAATTTCCAATTGTAAGTAGTATTCACAGTTTAAACTTTCTTGTAGATTTGTTTATGTGGGAGAGTATATTTTTGCAGAGAATACCCAATCGGGAATGGGAAGGCTTTACAGTTCATATATGGCAGCAGGCAATTCAAGACAAAGGGTGGTTTGGCTGCTGGAACTGCCACTACTAATGTCTACAGTGATGAAAAGTTCAAGACGACAATGAGGGCAATGCAGACGTCGTGTTGCAGCCCGGATGAAGTGATTTTTAGCACCAATTGTGAAGAATCATTATACTGTCATCTTTTGTGTGGACTAATTTTTCGGGATCAAGTTCAAGTTGTGTCATCTACATTTGCCCATGGCATTGTCCATGCCTTTCGGACATTTGAAGAAAAGTGGGAAGACCTTGTTAATGACATTAGACAAGGGGAAGTATGTAACTGGATAAAGACCCCATCACTTCGAACAGCAATGTCAAAACTGCTCAATCCTGATCCTGGATTGGCCAATATTATCTATTACAAGTGTTCGGGATTTAGTAACTGGTATGGAGTGATTCAAGAGCTATTTCCAAATACCAAGTACATTTACGGGATCATGACAGGGTCCATGGAACCTTATCTAAAGAAACTGAGGCACTATGCGGGGGATCTACCTTTATTAAGTGCAGATTATGGGGCTTCTGAAGGATGGATTGGAGCAAATGTCAACCCCAAATTACACCCGGAATCGGCCACATTTGCCGTGCTTCCAAATATTGGCTACTTCGAATTCATCCCTTTAAAAGAGGATTCAAATGTAGAGCCCCAGCCGATAGGGCTAACTGAAGTCAAGATTGATGAAGAGTATGAGATCATTGTAACCAATTTTGCAGGTATACACTCTTCTCTCTTTTTTTTTCTTTGTGTGTGCTCGTGTCCATTGTGCGTTCCTTTTCTTGATAGCATATGTGTAAGGGACTAAAATGCTGCATCTTCTCCTAGGTTTCAGCTTTATCACCCTTTTTTTTATCCTGCTCCAATAATTTATTGTTGAAATTCCTAGTTTTTCTATATGCTTACCATGTGGTTGTGGGTTAAAGGGAAGGCCTATTGCAATCTTTTGTAGGTCTGACTCCTTTACCATACTATCTCGTTTATTTCAAAAAGTAGGCCGCTTCTCTCTTTATTATATTCACTTGGTTACATGACTAATCCGGTCGCATGAAATGTGCTTTAGTTTTTATTCCTGCTATCCATGTATATGGTGCAAAGTTTGTTATTGAATTTGTTCTAACTATTACTTCCTATTATTTTACAACCGCCTCGACATTCGATCCTTTTATCATACTCTGCACATTCATAGGAAACAGGATCACTTTATTCAAACTCTGCACGTTGAAATTAACAAGCTTCCGTATCTGTTGACTATTACAGATAAGATTGATTGCATTTTCGTGTTTATGTTTTGATGTGTGTGTCAATTCTTTTTTAAGATAAACCGTGCATCTTGCTGTTCGTCATGGTAATTGACACGAATTTACTCTTCGTAGTCTGCTATCGAATATAAATATTTTAACATGTATATCCATTCATTGAATAATCAATCTAAATATATCCACATGTAGATCTGTCATATATATATATATATTTAGTATGAATTGATTGGTTAAAATTTCTTGGTGTTCTCAACATGTATTTATTTTATATTCTCAAGATGGATTAGTTTATATGGCATTGACAGCTAAGATATAAATATTGTTATTGTATATGAAAGACAAAGGTTAGGTGAGCATCAGACTAATTTATGCTGTGGATTTGAATGGTTTCATTTGGGATGTCTCCACAAATTTTTTTTAAAACAACAGTTTCACATTGGAAAATCAGAAAGTTAGTTACCTAGAATTTCCTTTGTAGTTTGTCTTTTTCTCTTGTAAATGCATCCCAACAAGACAAGATGTGGGCTCATATTATTTTCACCTGCAAGAAATTTTTATTTTTTGATGCTTTTGTCAATTGGATTATAAAAAATTCTTCAAATTTCCGGAAAAAAAGATGTTTAGGGCCCTTCTGAATAACGAGATTGAGTCCTATAGAGTTAGGTACTCTTTTGAGGTCTTTATGCCACTTATAAATTATGCAGTTTAGAGAATTATCATTGATTAGTATCAAACATATTGCTCTTGAAGTATCACTAGATGAAATTTTATGCTTACAGGGTTGTACCGGTATAGGCTAAGAGACATGGTCAAGGTTAAAGGGTTCCACAACTCGACACCGGAGCTCCAATATATTTGCCGGAGAAATCTTCTACTAACAATCAACATAGATAAGAACACGGAGAAAGATTTGCAGCTGGCTGTAGAAGCAGCAGCCACTCTGCTAGAGGAGGAAAAACTCGAAGTAGTCGATTTTACGAGCGGCATTGACTCATCGACTGAACCTGCACATTATGTTATATACTGGGAAATAAGCGGCGAAGCGAGCAATGAACTTCTCAAGGAATGCTGCAACTGTTTGGACAGATCATTTCTTGATGCAGGATATATTGGTTCAAGAAAAGTAAAAACCATTGGAGCACTTGAACTCAGAATATTGAAGAAGGGTACTTTTCATAAGATTTTGGATCATTTTGTGGAATTAGGGGCTGCTGTTAGCCAATTCAAAACACCTCGTTGTGTGGGGAC
Organism: Fraxinus baroniana; assembly: GCA_903798355.1. NCBI lineage: Eukaryota > Viridiplantae > Streptophyta > Magnoliopsida > Lamiales > Oleaceae > Fraxinus > Fraxinus baroniana. The sequence goes on along the minus strand of CAIGRO010313747.1, from coordinate 6,046 downwards.
TAAAAACCAGACAGTGTTGCAAATTCTGCGCAATAATGTTATCAAGAACTACTTTAGTTCTGCATTTTAGGAGTTGAGTTTGTGGAAGTTGATGTAACTTGTCTTGTAATAATTCAGCTGTCCTAGACTTGACAGTAGTACAAGTCTATACTTCTAATACATAATCATAGTTCTAGTTATAGATCTTATTTTGTTTTTTCTTTTCTTTTTGCTAAATTGTGGTGGTATCAATGGAATAAGTTAGAAGAGGTAATGAATAAATGTGTTGTGATTATTAACGAACTAGTACCTGCTGTACATGGTGTAAATATTAGTGAAATTGATGTGAAAATTGGTTCCCAAGAGAACAATATAAGGGTGTGTTCGGTATAACTCAAAATCGAATTAAAATTGAAAATGTAGTCGTTATTGGGTCTCACTCGTCTAATAAAAGCTAACAATAATGACTAATTTTTTAATTTTAATTCGATTTTAATCTCTACCAAACACCCTCTAAATTATAAAGAACAAATATAAAATTATATATATAGTGAATTTAAATGTACTCAGAATTTTAATTTAATATTAATAACCTTGTACTTTTCCAAATATTCATGCATGCTCCAAAGTCTTTGTTCTAGAAACTGTTTGTAATAGAGTTTTTGAGCTACCTGATTTGTCTAAATTCACTAGGTCTTGCATTTTGGCCCACAGTGGGAATGACTGATTATGACAAATGCGTTAGAGTCAATCATGAGCTACATTAAATTGTGTAATATTAGTTATGATTTCATAATTTATTAATATTTTTCATATTATAAGTAGAGTTTAGTCTACTTTTAGGGGCTTGAAACAGAATAACGTCAAAGTCTAATTGTAGGGGCTTGAAATAGAACATATAAGGATGAAGAAAAAGATCGATGTTAGAAATTTCCGAATGTCTTGTAAGCGTAAACGGTTAGAAAAATGTTACATTTTACGTGTTTAAAATTTAATGAAGAAACTTTAAACATAAATATGAATGTAAAAGATATTACAAGCAATTCCCTCATTCGAGAGTGTCTGAGTTGGTGGAGCAGGTGAACGTGGAGACGATCACGAGTTCGAATCCCCTACAACACTTTCTCGATCGAGCCCGTCGCATCGGGTTTGCCTAGTACGGTTTATCTCTCCTGTGTGATTTGCGGATTAGTGCACATGAAGTGATGTTTACCTAGTGCGCACTTACGGGTAGCAACTGTGGATTCCTACGTTAACAAAAAAAAATTGATATTATAAACAATTCAACGTAACTCAATAGACAATTCTTGTTATTGTGACATGACACGCCTTACACCTCTAATCCAGTTAGTCGGTCTTACAAACCTGGATTTTGGTAAATATTGTTTAAATTAAGAAGTATGGGTCAAGCTGGCTAAACAAAGAAGAGGTTCGGCCTATAAACGAGCCCGGATCAACTTTGTTCATTCTGCAGGTTGGCTCAGACCGAGTATTAACATTTGGGTAGGAACTAAGCCATTGACTTGCCAGGCTGCAAGCCAAGCCGATTTAGTTCAAGCCGAACCTATTATTTTCTTTCTTTATTCTTGTTTTATAATTTATAATATGATTTGAAATTAAGATATAATTATGAAAAGAAATTGAAGATTCTCATTGGTGTGTACACCGACACATTGGTGTGTAATAGATAAAATAATACAAGTAGGGTAGTAGTTGCATCTATATATTTTTTTAACCAAGTTGTCTCCACCTTTATTTACCATACAATGGAGAACGAGAACAAATTCCGTTTATAAGTGATATTGGCTACACAAAGAATTGTTAAGGAATAGAATCTCACATCGAATAAAAATGAAAACATAATCTAACTTATAAAAGATTGTGTTATTCCTCTTAATAAGGTTGATATTTTAAGATGTAATCTCAAATCTTAACATTGTATCAGAGCCCGTTAAGCTACTATGAGCAATTCGATCTGATTAAGACTCAACAAAAATTGAGCACGCCGATATCAAGATTGGTCTGCTCAAATGAGCCACCATCTTGAGGGACATGTTAAGAGATAGATACCCACATCGAATAAAGATGAAAACATAAAACAACTTATAAAGGATTGAGTTATTTCTCTTAATAAAGTTGACCTTTTAAGATGGATCCCCGAATTTTAACATGAAATACTCACAACATAACGAGGAAAAAACATGCAAAACTCTCATTTTTGACTAATATGGGAACTTGAGTCTAGTTTAATCCACTTGAACGCAGCAATCGTGTCTCTGCCTTGATCCCTTCTCCTTGAGTCTTATAGTTGTTGGTCACATCACTTGAGAAAAAATCAGTGAACGTTTCTCTTACAGATAGAATTCTCGGAATAGAGAATTATCATACTCGATCATAATGAATACACACGATTAGAATTAACAACTTGTAAGAATATCAAATAGCCCATATCGAACAAAATTAACTGAAAATTATGGTGATGTTTGACTTTCTTGAGTGCTCATCAGCCCTTGGCGTGAATTCTACCACACACCTTACATCAATGCTAAACCAACATTTCTGTGTAAACTTGTGAAGTTGGAGATAGGATTATAAAATATTATTCAATTAATTTTATGTAAACTTCACCATACTTAAAAGCAACAACTTGATTTTTGTTTGTAAACTTATTGGTCTAATCATACTCATATATTTAACCAACAAAAATTTGCAACTAATGACATGGGGCACCCATATGATACATTAGAAATATACTCCTTTCTCCCTAGAAAATTACAAATATTTAAGAATGAATCCTTGTGAATCAAGGGCACTTAAGAAATTTCAATTTCTTAATTTTTCCAATTCAGAAAATTGAACCCAAACTCAAATGATAAAATGTTAGAGAAACTCAGCGGTTGGACACATAAGAACATGCTGTTAAGAAAGTGTTTCTTCTTTGAACACAAAAACTTCCAGACACTCACCCATGAAAATTAATGAAATCGAGAAATCCGACAAAAGAAAAGAAGAAGAGGAAGAAGAAGAAAGAACCCTAAAAGTATGGGATTGTGGGAGCCCTTTATATGATTCATATGAACTGGTTTCTGTCAGCCATGTAATTGAAAGGCATTTCATGGTATTTCCTTATCTAAGAAAATCAAGAAATGTGAAAAAATCTAGTCTGGTTTCATCGTCACCATCATCATCAGTTCAGTTAGAATCCAACAAATCTGCAGGTTCTGGCAAGGTGACGCAGATCCATCCCAAGGTTGGAGGGTTTTCTTTAGTTAATTTCTTGATTGATCTCGTAGATGGAAATTTGTGGAAGAGGAAGCAGCATGACGGTGAAACAAAAGAGACGTCTAAGCCCAAGAAGCTGAAAAACGGGGATTCTCCGACTCCGAGCAAGAGCCAAAGTCCAGACAGAAGAAAGTCGAACTACATTAATCTTTGTAAAAGGTGTTTTAGATGCAAACAGTCATAAAATCTGTACTAGGGTTAGTTTATGAAGATAACATGTACTAGGTATATCAGACAATCTTTTTCTGTAATTAATTGGCTTAATTGAAGCTATTTATTTCTGCAGAAACTTTATTAAAAATTGATCTGTTTTTTCCCCCTCAAGTTTGCGTCTTAAATTGCTTGTTCATGGGATTTGTTTTGCTTCATTATTATAATTTATTAATTGGATCACTTGCACATGAAACATGTCATACACCTTTTAAGTATCTTAGTCATATGGTTAATCATGGAAGGAAAGACATAACAGTCTCTCAGAGGTCTTTTTTTTTTTTTTTTTTTTTTTTTTTTTT
>CAIGRO010313746.1:0-12720 GCA_903798355.1 Fraxinus baroniana | reverse complement strand
TTTGCTATAAGATTTATTTCGTTATAAACAAAAACCCTCCAATCGTTATACGAAGCATAAATTGTTGAATTACACACTCTTCGTGGGATCGACCCTTACTTCCATTGCTACATTAGTTTTAGAGGTTTAAAGACTATTTTTGGGTGCCTACGACAGCACATTAAGCATTTGTCAAACCAAAAAGGCATCACCTTAAATTTGAAGGCTCCATATCTAGTCATTACAGCAGTTTTTGCTTCGTCTTCCTCCTTGATCCGAACTTGAGATCAATCTTTGTATAGTATCTAGCCAGCCTCAGTCGTTCGAAGCAATCAGCGAGTAGCGGAATAAGATAACTATTCTTTATAGTAATCTTGTTTAAGGTTCGATAGTCGTAGAACATTCTAACAGAACCATCGACCTTTTCTGAAACAACACGGGAGATCTATATGGTGACTTCGCAGGCACTATAATCCCACTTTCCAACATTTCTCCCAATTGCTTCCGTAGCTCTTCAAGCTCCGACTGAGATATACGGTAGGGTGCCCTAACAGAAGGTTTGGCCCCTAGAATAAGTTCAATTTCATGATCAATTGCCCTTCTTGGTGGTAATTTCTTTGATAACTTATTTGGCATAATGTCCTCAAATTCCTTAATAAACCTTTTAATAGTTTTGGAATAGGACCAGTCGCCTCTTCGAGCTCCTCTAATCGAAGAGTGCACAAAAGTGAAGGTTCATTCCTTTTAAAATCCTTGTCAAATTGCATAGCCGGAATACTCTTCTCACCTATCTTCCCAGCTTGTATAGTACCATAGCCCTGATTAGCTCTCCATTGATCCTCACATCAATGTACATTAGGCATTTGGCCCTACAAATGCGAGCCTTCAATTTTTCCATCTTTGGCTCTTTCGAGGGAACATCATCCTTTTTAGTAGCTCGATGCGATAGCGTATTGCAACGATGTCAGAATGCACAACTATATCCTCATCCTCTTCGAAGTCAATCTCACTATGACAGCTAGCTTATGGGGCATCTTGCTTTGAACTCATTTCACCACTTGCAAGTTGACTATATGCATTCGTCATCCATTTCTGAGGATGCTCCGCCACCCGATGTGGTCCTTTACATAAAAAGCACATCAATTTAGGAGTTGTATCAGATCTGTCATTCGTTACTTTTCCTTTATTCCAGTTGTTACTGTTGCTATCGTTATAGTTTCCTTTGAAGTTACTCTAACGGGTACCTTGATAGGCTCCTCCCTTATTAGGAGAGTAACGTTTTTCCCCATTTGAGTTTGAGCTGTATCTGTAAGGTCTGTTTTCACCTCCAACAGCTTGACTATTCCTTGAAGGCAGATCTTTTCTCGATTCTGGCTTATAGTCACTCAAACATTCGTCAGCTCCCATAGCCGTGCTCAAATCGGTAACCTTCTGTCTTTGTAGTTCCTTGCGTATCCACGGTTTCAACCCTTCCATGAAGGTAAATAACTTATTCTTTTCCGATATATCTCGAATATTCAGTATATGTCCTAAAAAGGCTTTCACATACTCCCTGATAGAGCTTGTATTTTCAATTCTCATAGTGCTAGTCGTGCCTCATATTCCATATTTTCTGGAAAAAAATTGATATCTGATCGCTTCTTTGAGGAGATCCCAAGAATCTATTCGGATCATGTTGGCCTGAATATCAACATACTTTGTCCACCACCATAGTTTTGTATCTCCACTAAGATACATGATAGTTGTTGTAACCTTTCTTGCTCCGTCTTTGATCGAAGCCGTAAAAAAGTATTGTTTCATATCAAATAAGAAGTTCTCTACTTCTTATGCATTGCGTGCCACTAAGTAGGTACACAGTTCTAGAATTCTGAGCCTGTTGACATGCTCTTGTGTGAGGGCTTGCCCATTGCCAACTACACGTTGAAGAACTAGTAATTGAGCTCTCAACGTTTCCATTTCATCCTACAGATCATACAGGATAGCAACATCTTTACTCATTGATGTGCAAGCCCTTGGCTTTTATCCAGTTGGATGTGTAATTTACGAATTTCCGTCTCTACCACCTCAACTTTTTCCTCGAGGCCATCTATGGTAGGGATGGGCATGGGTCTGGTAGGGTCGATTTTTGCCTCAACCCAAACCCAACCCAACATGATTGATTTGATCAAAATTTAATCTAACCCAAATCGTATAAATGTTGAAACTCAACCCAACCCAATCAAGTATTGATCGGGTAGGGTTGCGTTGGTCGGTTTGTGACACTTATCAACAAAGATTAAAGTTGTTCAATTTTCTATCATACTAAATTCGAATAAACAAGATTAAATAGTAAGTAAGTGAGTGAATAAATAAATAAATAAAAGTATCTATTATTTATGCGTACTTTACACAATTGTATACAAAAAGACCTAAAAGCATTATTATACAAGTGAGGGATAATGCACATTTTAGTGAATATATCCACGTCAATATCGTTAGTTAAGGTATATTTTACATTGGATAAAATATGAAATTAATGTACAACGTACAAGGGTTCTTAATAAGGTAAATTTTTTAAAATAGAATTTTGAATCTTAATATGGTATTAAAGTCTAAAAATATTCAAACGAGACATTTGTAGGCATTTTACGTTCCTTTTACTTTTTAGACTATCCACTCGTACTTTTTAAATTCCTTTTACTTTTTAGGCATTTTATTTATTTATTTATTTTTAATGTAGGTGGGTCGGCTTTGGCGGTTTTATTCGATTTTCATGGCTTAACACATAACCCGACCCGACCCGACCCAACTTAACCCGGCTACACATCCAACCCATTTAACCTGTGTAAAAATAACAAAAAATATCAATCCAACCCGATCAGGTTGGGCAGTTTTGGCAAGTTCGGTCGGGTTTTACCCACCCCTACTCCACAACATGGCACAACCTAGTAGTTGTCACCTATAGTGCATCCACGCGCTGTTTCGTATTGCTCTTTTGAACATCTACCACTTCTGTAGTGTTTGATGAAATTGGATCCACAACTTTCTTATCGAGGGTCGTAAGCCGCAGCTTCGATACCAACTTTCACGGGGTGCCTTTCTTCTGGCACAGAAAGGGATATCATGCAGCAGTAATCTACTCTGCTAGACTACCTTTGACTTTCTCTCGATCGTTTCAGGACGAAAAAAAATTTGATTACAATTTGCAGAAAGCTTGCAACATAAATTTGAGATGCATTAAAAGTAAATTGATCGTTGATTGCTTGAAAGCTAGAAATTACAATTGATGAAAACAGGAAATTAAAAGGGCTAATGCAAGAGGTGAACATTAGAAAATTTGAAAAATGTTTGAGAGACTAATACTCCCTATAATAGCTTGCAGAACAAAGACCTAAGTGATAGGAGTCGACGTTTAAATGATGAAGAATCATACTAAACGTTTACCAATATTCGCAGCTATTTTACAATTGAATAAACTATTACAATGGAAAGAAAATTACAACTCAAACTTGAACTAATATTTACAATGTGCGGTTGAAGTTGGGGCAAATTGCGGCTACGATAGGATCAAGAGGCTTAAGTAAAGTTGCGAACGTTAACACCATGGCTAATATTGATCACCGGCTTGGCAAAATTCGTTGGTGGCAGAGTGGTTAGCCTCGGTGGAATTACATACATGCTTTTAATGCTTAATCAACTGGTGTGGCCCCCCAATTGAGAGATGTATCTGCTAAGTTGGATATTATGTAAAGGAATTTAAATTACTTGAGAGTGAGAATGTTTAAATTTGTGGTGGTTGAGAAACTCATTATGTATCGTTTAAAAGTTAGTCAAAAACACAAGTAAAAGATGACAAATGATTGCTAATTTGTCCAATAATAGAGGAATTAGCTGCTTTAGCCTCGAGACATGAGAAAATCAGCGTTGAAGATGAACAAGGTAACAATATGTTTACTCTTTTTGTACTGTTTTCAATGATTTAGTCAAAGGGGCAAATCTTGGTGAAATTATCTTTGATTACAAATTGCAATGATAAGAACAAAGTGGATGGGCTTAGATTTTGTGCAGTAATTTTTAGAAGAAAGTGGGGATAAAATGTAGGAACAAATATTGAATTTACGTGGAGAATATTTAATTGTATAAATGTGTAGTTGAAAATAAGCATGTATAAAAAATAATTTGAAAATAATGATTGTCAAACATGGGCTTATTTCTTTAGAGAAATTTTATTAATCTCTTTGAACTTCTATTGAATCGAGAAAATAACTTATGTTTAATGTCAATTGTTAATAATGATATTTATTTTTCGAATAATATCCAATAGTATACTAAAGTTCTATTATTTATTTTAAACAAAAACTCGGTGATTTTCGTGTTTCAATGGTGAATATGACTGTAATTTAATACATTGGATTTTTTTATTTTTTTTTTGCGCCCCAATTTCGCCTCTATTTGACAATTGTTATTTGGAAACTTTTTATATAAATATATTTTTAATAACACATTCATATAATAAAATATTCTGTACGTAAATTCAAAAATTCATATATTTTCCTAAAAATCACTATTTAAAATATTTTTTTTTACCCAATAATGACCACTAAAGAGTGCTACATCCTATCTAATCTTATTTTTTAATCAATTTGGTGTACCAAACGGCAAGCACAATTACAAGGAAATGGGAACCAAGACCAAAAATAGGAAGGAAAATAATAAAAGAATTGTCTACTTTAAAATGTCACAACTCACCCCTGATACGGAACTGGACGCATACAACGAAAATCGCATAACCTAAAACGCGATAATAGTACAAAGATTATGTGACGGAGACACTTTCCAAATGTCCATTTGCCTAGTATATTATTTCCTCCGTCTAAAAACGTACACATTTACGAAACCCAGATCTCTCTTACCTTTGCAGAATCGTGCTGTAAACTGTCTCCGACAACGGCGACGGCAACGTAAACAGCCTTTCAAATAATTCTCCGGCGAATAATTTCGCGATCAACATAGACATGAGTAACAGCGAGCTCCTCCAAATCGAACCTCTCGAACTTCAGTTCCCATGTAACTGTTTTCTCTATATATCTCTCTTAAAATTTTAACACGCAAACCTCATACATATAAAAGAATGTCTTTTGAGGATGATAATTTAATTTTGTTTGATTTGATATGTGGTTTTGCTGTTCTGAAATTCTTTTTTTGGTATTTGGAAAAGTCGAATTGAAAAAGCAGATCTCATGTTCCTTGCAATTAACCAACAAATCAGATAATTATGTTGCCTTCAAGGTATCAGTTTTCGTCATTCAAACTTTATATGTACCTGTTCGTGTGTTCATTTTTTATTTAATTCAATTTAATTTAATTTTTCTGTTCTTTCAGGTAAAGACAACGAATCCAAAGAAGTATTGCGTGAGGCCTAATACGGGAGTTGTATTGCCTCATTCTACTTGTGATGTCACAGGTCTCTCTTATTCTCTCTCCATTTACGGCAAATAAATAAATAAATAAAATTCAGTTAAAGATTGTGTGTGATTTATATCAAAAATCATGTGTATGGCATTATAATTAATCAGAGGTTTGAAACAAAAAAAATCCCTTTTTCATTTTATATTCTGCTTTAAACTATCCCATGAGTGAGTTTAGGAATAATTTGGATTTCAATGAACCAACCCAACCGGTTAGTTTCAAGCAACAAACAATAAGACATGCATTTATCTTTGGCATGTGGATTTATTTGTGTTGAATCAGTAAGTGAATGTTATATTTTTTTGAAGTCCAGTTACAATGCAAGCACAAAAGGAGGCTCCACCCGATTTGCATTGCAAGGATAAATTTCTCCTCCAGAGTGTAGTTGTGAGCCCAGGAGTAACCGCAAAGGATATCAATCCTGATATGGTTCAATTTATTGTAATGCTAGTGTATTTACTATGCAATTAAGTAGCTGGGGCTGGAAAGGTTCGGTTAAAAAAGTAAGCTGTAAATGTTTTTTTTTTTGGTTTTTAGTTTACCAAAGAGTCGGGGAACCGTGTTGAAGAATGCAAGTTGAGAGTTTCATATGTTCCGCCCCCACAACCACCTTCGCCTGTGCGAGAAGGTTCAGAGGAAGGCTCCTCACCAAGGGCTTCATTGTCGGACAATGGGACCGTAAATCAAATTCCTGACTATAATAGCGTGAGTTATTTAGATGTCCTCATATTTTGATGTGAAAGATTTGTCCTTTTTGAGTTCATAACAAATTTAACATAATGGGAGTGATGAAAGTTCTAATTTATTTTATTGATTTTACAGATGTCAAGAGCATACGTTGACTCACGGGAGAACACGCCAGAGGTTATATCCTACATTTTTAGTATTTTCTATCATTGACAATGTGCTTTATCTTCTTGATCTTGCGGTTGGTTCATTTCTGGATATCCTTATTGTACCTTGGCATAAGTTTACTTCTTCTGTGGTGGCCAATTTATAACAGTTTTCTTTATACGTCATGCCCTTATTTATCTAACTTACTCCATGCTACCGATGACAATAAGAAAGTCTTAAGTATAAAAAAGGTTCATTTGGTGTTGGGTTTAGGTATTCTTGTCTTTTGTGCTGCTTTTCATACTTGATGAGGTAGTTTATGAATACCGGTTTGTCATAAGTATAAACTTTGGAAATCAAAATGTGCATATTAATCCATGTTAGCAATTGTTTCATGGTTGGCCGGTTGGGTGTGGTGTATGTATTTTTACATTTGATATGCTGTCAAGGTTTTGAAATGTTTTGATGAGAATTTTTTCGCTCGCAAGAACTATCCTAAGAAGAATGTATTAATTTGATAAAGGTTTCTCTGTGCTCATGCTACATCTAATGGTGTTTGCAGGTGCAAAACAACAAAAAAAATTGTTGTGCTTGTTAATATATATGGCTAATTTTTTTACCAAGTTAATACTCTATATTAAGTTCATAATGAAGTTACCAAAGTACTGGGGAATTTTTTTGGGGGGTAAATCACTAGCCATGCTCTCCATGTGCCTGGAAATGGCAAACTCCGTACACAACAGCCAAAAAGGAGGAGGAGGAAAAAAAAAAAAAACTGTTTGCATTTGTGCTCGACTTTTAATTGTTTATTGAGGAGACAAATGGAATGAGAGAAATTAAGATTTTCTAGTTATATTTAATGGTTTGTAGTTTGTTAAAAAAGGTTTATACATATTATAGTGGGTTTTGTGGAAAAAGGTGTAATGGTTTCATGGATCTAACTCATTTAGGACCTTAGGTCGGTCTAATTGTGGATGACTTAACTACATGGTATATATTAGGTTATATCTCATAATAAGTCATCATTCTTTGTATCTACTAATGTAGGGACTAAATTTATTTTGTTTTTGAAGCTGTTTAGACAACTGCCTAAGATCTCCAGGAGCAAAACTGTGTACATGCATTTTTATTTTTATTTTAATTATTTGAGATGAGATGCTATATGCAGGATTAAAGCATGCTCAATAAAAGGAGTAGCCATATTCTAAAGATTTTAGGGCTTATTCAGTTTTAAGGAAGTTATGTATATTTGTGTCATTGAAATGTGCTGAGGACAACACCAAAACTTTTATGATACTTCAGGGGTCAGGCCCTCTAATTATTAATACTTGGCGCAAGTATCAAGATTTTCAGGGATCTTCTTCCAAAAATAACAATAATAAAACACTTTATTAATATTTTTTTGGAAAAATATCCTTTTGGTATCATCACGACTAAAACATATTTAGATATATTTATGGTACATTCTGTGTAGCAAGGTTATGAAAATGGTTTGATAGTTTGCTACTCAACAAGGAACGTGGCCTCAAAAGGCATACAATAGCAATAATGACTGAAGTCTTATTCCAAGTACTTTTAGGATCAACCTACATTAATATTTTTTCGTAAATTTGTACGAGCTATTTCTACCTCTACCGGAAGATTTAATGTAATCATATCTTGCATGATAACATCAGGGTATGATAGTTTTGGTCTATTTCTCCTTGCTCTAACCTAATCTACCAAGTTTGCCTCACTTTTGTGAACCCGAGTTTTCTTAGTCTTGTCTCTACCCTGTAAGTGATCCTTCCATTGATTAATAATTAATCGTAGTTGAAAGTTTTAAATTATTTAGACTCACGTATGAAATTACACAATTAAATGCAACAAGTAAATTTTTAATTGTTTTTAGATAGTTAGATCATACAAGTCAAGTTATCCTAAATTTGAATACTACAATCAATAATTAAAGCAATAAAAAACACCAAAAATGATCACGGAGAAACCCCAACTGAGCAAAAGTTTCGGGCACTTTATCAGTCAATAATCGACTATAAATTGAAGTAAACTTACTGTACGGTACAGACTCATCTATCCCGTAGAACTTCTGACTACGCTCTTTCAAAACAAATCCCGACTCTTGATTTATGCCTTAACCTTCCTTGGATTGCATGCTTTAGAAGCCCGATCCCGACTCCGGTACCTCACCTTAGTCCTCTTGAATTTGTGTTTTTGCAACAGCTCCCGATCTCTAGTATCAATTTATCTTTGGTGGATTAAATGGTTTCGTGTTTGATCAAAAGATTTTGTGTTTTGATCTTCTGGTTTTATATGAAACAATATGCCTTGATCAACAAAATATGATTTGGAAGAATTTATGGATCAAGTAATATGTGATGGTTGAATTTTGGAATCAATTGATGTTTTGGATCATCAAAGAATTGATCTCTATGGAATAAATATGGTTCAACACAATTTTAAACGTTCGTAAGGTAGGATGCATATATGGAAAAGTGTTCGGGATGAAAAGGAATTGAAAAATCAAGTGTTTGAAGCAAAATAGAATCCTAGACGTCGACCGGTCGCTCGAGCGTCAGGCCAGTGACATGCGAGCAACAGTTGAGCAGTCGTCAGTATTTTTATCATAACTTTCTCTTTCGATATCCGATTGAGGTGATTCAAAATGTATTGGAAAGTTAACTTAAAAGGCTATAATTTGTCTAGAAATAGCCTTATCCAAATTCCAATGTTTTCTATGTGGAAAATGCGTTGCAAGTTGCCACTGAGAATTTGGAGCATAATTTGTGTGATTTTTTTGACCCTCTTTAGACTTCTAATTGCATTATCTTGATCATGTGTGATCTTCTTGGACATCTTGGACTCTTTCAAGAGCTATACTACCAATCTCAATTTTTTTTTAACTTTAATTAGGACTCAGTAACTCAAATTTTGACTTTGATTACAACCCAATAAACTCCTATAACAATTCAACTATGATTTGATTTCGACCAAGGAAATTGCAATTATAATTTGGTCTCAACTGTTGTCATCTTCACTTCTTACTTGTATTCTCAATTTTTTCTTTTCCCGTGTACATCCCAAGAACATTTTTTGCTTTAACGGCCTAATAATTGATGCTATAGAGCATAACTGGTCTAATAATATTTGTAACTTTTCTTTTAACCATTTGGATATCTTCTTATCCTTTGAAGAACCAATACTCCACTTAGGGTGAAGTGTCAGTGACGCACTTGCATTGATTGGACACTTGTGTCATGCCGCGTGGCATGTGTACTATTTTCTAATATATTACTTCTAAACATTATCATAGAAGGAAGACATTTTGCTCTAACATCTTCAAGTGATCGGCACAATTTACACCTTTGGATGTCTGGAACAATGGTTGTTTTCAGTCAGTACGTACATTTTCTGGCTTTGGTCAAATCTTACCAGTATTTGAAGCCTTCTAAGCAAACAGATTACTTTTCTGCAACTAATGGGCATGAATACTCATTTTAATGCAGGCTGTTCTCACCATTCATTGTTATTTTCTTTTAGTGCTGCAGTTCATTTATTCGAAGGATCATTGTAGATTTTCGAAGAACTGGGTTCTTGTTGATCATTAGTCTTTTGTTTCAATTGCAGGTTAAAGCTCTGATTTCTAAGTTGAGTGAGGAGAAAAATACAGCAATTCAGCAAAATAACAAGCTTATGCAAGAACTGGTTAGCCCTTTCTATTGGCAAATGTCTTATGTTGTCTTAGCCCCTATTTGATTGCAATTATCTATAATATATTAAATATCACATCGAGTGAGAATCATTTTTTGAACGATTCTAACCCTACTACAATTCAATTATTTTAAGAATACCTTACTTTTCACTTTTCAATATGTATTTAATTTATTTAACCATTTGAACTATATTATCACGAATTATCTTGACAATTATTTAGTCACCATCAATACACATTTGATAGATTCATTTCACTTGTGTGCATTCACCACACGAACCTCAACTACAATCTCTAACAAATACTACAAAATTATTTTTCATGTATGAATTCCTAGTTATCAATTCTCAATTAATTAATCTTCATATTTATTTAATTAATATTCATCTCCATTTATGCATTTTAGTATTATTAATTCTAATTATAAATTAATTAAAATTTCACATTCAATAATGTATTTCATTATTCACGACCATGTTGTTAATTAACCTCCAGATTCACTTAATTGAAAATTAAATTATATTTATTTAGTATAAATGATTTAACATTCATTGTCACGTATATATTTTCTGGTACTAATTCTAAATTAATTAACATTCACATTAATTCAATGTATCGTATTTGCCTTAACCATTTGAACAATATTTCATGAATTATTTTGCCAACTTTTTAGTTTTCATTAATGCACTTGACACATTTATTTTACTTGTGTGCTTTCACCACATGAAACTCAATTACAAATTGTAATAAATACTACAAAAAGCCTTGTTTATACATGTATTCCCCGTTATTAATTTTCAATTAATTAACATTCACATTCATTTAATTAATATTCATCTTCAAATATTATTTTTACAGCACTTATAAAGCATTTTAGAAAATAACATGCAACGCATGTTCAACTTCGACTAGTAAAGAAATATTAGGAGAAAATAATGTTTTGAATAGTGATTATTTTGGAGAATGTGTGGTTAAAAAGTAACGAAAAGTTTTGAAATTTACGTGTAGAATGTTTTATTGTGTGAATGTCTGGCTAAAAATGGTTAAAAATGAGTATTAGAAGGTTTTAATTTATAGAGGGTCAAACAGGGGCTTATTTTGTTTCCTTTGCTTCTTGATTCCTTTTATTTGCAGGATAGTGTTAACATGAACGTAAACTTCTTGAGTTAAACCGCTCACCCTCTCGCCCATTTAGCCGAAAGGAGAAAATATAAAAATTGGACCTTGATATCTTTCCTCTTATAGATTACATTTAGGAAAATTTATTCTGGTTTAAAAATTTGTACTTGAAACTGTGTTGCATGTTTATTTGACCCGATATCAAATTCCACAGTGGTTTAGAACACATGATCCTGCACCTGTTGCAAAATCCTCAATAAGAACCATTTACCAATCTCACCTAACTGCCATACCAATCAAAGACTAATCACTCACCAAGATATATTTTAGATGGAGGTGATTAGTGTTTTCATATTACTTGTCAAATTAAAGCTGAAGCTAAAACACTAATTATATATTTCTGTTTTGGCCTATATAAAATTAGCAAACAGCAAAGAAACTTGTTTATTTCTTCTATTGGTTTTCATTTGGTGGGAGGGAGATCCCGACTCCTCAATTAGAAGGCAGGGTGATGCAAATTGAGCCTCTGGCACTATTACAACATTCATATTTCTTGAAATGGATGTCCCTTCAAAATTATGATCCAACTATACATGTTCTTACCACGTGCAGGAGCTCTTGAGACGTCAAGGTAACCGGAGCCATGGAGGCATCCCATTCATGTATGTTATTATTGTTGGCTTGATTGGCATCCTTCTAGGGTATCTTCTGAAGAGAACATGATTCCCAGAACTCGGTGTGTATCACATTACAATCAAGTAATCGTTGAACTGTGAAAAGAAAAATGTTTTAAGACGAAGTCAAATATGTGACTTATTGATAAGAGCTTTGTATTCTATTTAGTTGTTTCGTTGACAGCAGGGAAAAATGCTGACGTGGGTTTTGATGGGTTCCGTAATTTGCCTGGATTAGGAGGCTTCAAAAGCATTGATTATGTGACTAATTGCTTTTATATGTTCAATTTTTTTAACTTGTGGACATTAGATATTCGACTAGCTTATTTTTTCTCTTGATTTTCTTGTTCCAGTTTTCGGACCACTATATGTTCTGTGCTTTTAGGCTAAATTGCTGTTAAAATATTTATTTATTTATTTTTATTATTATTTTTTTAGCCACATATCTTCAGTTTGTAATTCATGTATCAATCCCCTAGTTGTTGTTTCATGAACTATATTTTTCTTATTTTTTTAAATGTAATTTTGACAACCTCTGAGTAGCAATATTTGCTGTGGTGCAATTGGTTCCGACAAGACTGAACTTGATAATTGACATTTGACAAGTTTTATCTTATTCTTCAGTCCAGTTTGAGGGCGGGCTTGTACTAAACATGCATGTGGATCCTAGGAAAGAAGATGAAAAATAAATCTTGAACACTAGAATCTCTTCAATAATTTTTGAATAATCTTCTTGAATTCTATTCTTCTAAGATTTGAGGAAAGGTACGAAATTTTTGTATGTGTTTGTGAATTGAAAGCCTCTTACCCTTGAATGACAAATAAGTCTCCTTTTATAACCCCAAGATTAGGCTAAAGCTCATATACCAATTTCATTTCATGTAGAAGTTGAATTAAGAGCTTTTTAGTTGGGAACAATACATTTCTAAGATGTTTACTTTACACTTTTTCAAAAAT
>CAIGRO010313745.1:0-11422 GCA_903798355.1 Fraxinus baroniana | reverse complement strand
TCTCAATGATTCAACATGAATTGGCTCTGATACCACTTGTTGGAAAAATATTATTCACTGTCATATGAATCTTTTATGTCGGATTATCAAGAATATGTAAATCGAAAGTAGAAGCGTACCTGAATCAAACATCATTATCGCAAAGGATGAATCCTGCCATTTTAGTCTTCCAAATCAACACGTTTTTCCTTTATTTATCTCTCTAAAGATGGGAGTCAGAACGGAACGTATAATCCGGAGACCATAACCGTATATATATACTAATGGCCCATTGACCTAATTCGGCTCATCATGAAATTAGGAAAGGACCTAATCTCTTCAATTGAATAAAGAAAAATTTAGAAAATTTGGAGTTTTTCAATTATTATTTTTGTTAACATAGGAACTCGTAGTCGCTACCCGTGAGTGCGTACTGAGTAAACCTCCCTTCATATGCAGTAGCCTAACCACACATGAGAGATAAATTGTACAAGGTAAGTCCGATGCGACGGGCTCAGCCGAGAAAATGTTGGCAGTGGATTCGAACTCGTGACCTTTTGTCTTCCCACACTTGGGAAGGCATATGTTTAACCAATACATTTTACCTTTGGCCATATCATGGTGAAGTGTCAAGTTGTCATTGGGGCAAGTATAAGAGCCCATATTGCGTTAGTTTAAGGGAACATATGTGAGTTCCCTCAAGCAGCCTCCTATTGGTTTCACATCTTTCTCTCTCTTCGTCTAGTTTAGATAGGTTTGGTTTGGCTAAGAAGTTAATAATTAATTTTTCAACTACATCAATATTTTTTTTTTATTAAAATCTGTTTTCAACTCTTTGAAAAGTTAGTCTACGTTCTCAAAGTTTCATTTAATTTTTTCGATGATTTCAAGGCTGAGAATCCTTCTTTATATTACATTGCTGGCCCGGTATGACTCAACGTTACAAATTGTTGAGAATTAGAAATGTTCACCTTAATGTGAGACTACACACTCTTCCACCGTACTATGATGAAAAAAAAATTACAAGTGAAAACAATATACCTATCTTTTCTAACATTTTTTCTCTATTTTATTATGGTAATTTAAAGGCATAATAATGACTCTCTATAAACAAAATAAATTAGTGAAAAATCAAAATATACTAGGACTCAAATTTCTAAATAGCCCTTAATGAAAATTTGGATTTTCGTATTGGCTCCATGAAGGTCATAATTAGGCTCCACAATTTAACAATATCTCTCTAGAAGACTAATCCACATCAATGGCTCCTCTACAACGGCAACAACTCCCCTATCCTCAAAAGAAAAGTCTAACAAAAGTTGCATACAACTTTACTTTCTCGACTGGAACAATCTTCATCAACATGTCAGCCAAATTCTAAATCCTTTGAATCTTCTCAAGTGTTAAGATTTCATATTTCAAAGTCGATTTGATGATAATGAACCTGTATATGCTTTGCCCTTTTAAGATAAACATGATTCTTTGCTAAGTGAATGACAATCTAGCTGTCACAATGCAACACACTCTCCCCATGCTTGTAATCCAATTCTTTCAAGAAAAGACTGCAACCATATCATGTTTAAGCGAACCCACGTAGCAGTAGTAGCTACAGAACCCACGACAAAATTAGAACAAACCCAAGAAAGACAACATTTGAAAATCTCGACTCAATAAATTATTGATCCAAATAACCAAGACAATTAATTACTAACAATATATTGACCTCATAATCTTGTGAACCTTACTTATTATAAGTAGAAATGCCACGAGAATTTATTTTTTGATAAATTCAAGATGAATTCAACAAAGAACGAGAAAATAACAATATTTCTCGCAATAATATCTCTCAAATTGTGTAATAAATGAAACCTATTTATATGAAATCATAAAACCTACTTAAAAATGGAATTAAGTCTTAAAAAATATCAAAAATATATCATACAAGAATTTTAATTAAAATAGAAGATTGCGCAAAATTTGAAAAATTCACCACGGGAAATATATTATGCTTCCACATAGACTAACTAAACTCCTCATCGGCAGTTTCTGTAAAGGGACATCTCGCATGCCCTGAACAACTATTCATTCGCATAGTTTTTTTTCCCCACCTTCTCTATCTATTGCTTGAATCAAGTTTCTCCACTTCATTTCATCTCCCATGCCCAACATGAAACTTATTTGCCGTGATCAATACTTCGTCCACCGCGGTTTGAGCAAGTAGTCACATTGCTTCTTTGACCTTCTTTGCATGTGAACTCGTCATTGGCCCTTCCTCCACGGTCAACGATCCTTACCCCCGACTTACCCCTCGTATCATGGATCACATTATCACATCCCTCTTCTAAATGATTCGACCTCGAATCTGTACCTGTATTAAAAGGGAAAGATCATAAACAACAAAAATAAGATCCAAATTGTAGCCATTGGTTTCAATCTTTTCAATGACTTGAAATGATTAATCTCCTTTAGGATGTAATCTTGACCTTTTTTGCATTCGAACAAGTCATTTTTGCCTAAACACCCAAACCCGACCTGGTTCTAATTCTTTACGCATATTCCTTTTGTTACCTTGAGATGCATATAATAATTCAAATCCCTACTTTCCATCTAAGCTACCACTTATAATAATAGTCAAATGAATTAAATCAAACAAAATTAACGGATTTAAACTAGACACCGTATCAAAACATGTAGTAGTAGATGATACTAAATTGGTTCCCAACATATTCTATAAATTTGAACCAAAATAGTTAAGAAGTTCAAGATTGAAATATGGATTCTCATGCCTCAAAATCACCAATAATGCACCCCAAATGTCTATCATGCTCAATGAATTTCTTGCTACATACTAGAATTTCATTAACTAGTAATTGATTGCCTATGAATGCATATGACAAATGATATATTACTCTCATAAAAACATTATATGCATTAATATGTGTAAAAGTACATGCCCCATGTAAAAATTTATTCATGCTAGACCATCATCAAACCTATGTATATGGTATTGATTCTTTAACATACCATAGTTGAATTATTCTCCTTCAATGCTCATCAAATTCTTCACTTGTATCGAATCAATTGGATACTCAATGGGTGGTATCCCACTAAATTAGTCTTCATGGAATGAGTCTATGAGTTCCAGCAATAAAGAAATATCCAAATTTTTGACATGGCATCTAGTATGAAAAGATTATCTCTCGTTGTTTCACGTCATCTAATTTAATTTGTGTATTGAGAGCACGTATCACCACAAGTACTCACCTCCTAGTGGGTACTCTACTCCATCACCATTACTAGCGTCCTCTAATGCGGGCAGATCATCACCATCACTATCAATCACCACTTCTCCACTGTCTCGTAAACTCATCGCCCTTTTGTTTGGACATTGAGAAGCAATCCATTTTGGGTGTAATTTTGCTAGCAACTTCCTCCCTATGCTTTAGTGGTTCAATCTTACTAGAAACAACCCCATCACCTCTATTATCGTCCCACTAAAATTTTCAAGAAGAGTTAGAACCCGATGAATATCTAGCTGTCCCCTTTCCTCTTCAATTGTCTTTCCACCGTCATAGTTACATGTAGCATATCTTCCAACTCCACATAATGTTGCAACTCTACCACATTAGCTATCTCCCTATCCAAACCATTCAAAAAATAGGCCATGGTGGCCTCCCTATCCTCCTCGACATTCGCTCTAATCATTGCAATCTCCATCTCCTTGATAAATCATCCATGCTCTGAGAACCTTGGTAGAGATTTTTCGATTTTTGATGAAACTCCTTATAATAATGATTAGGCACTAACCTCTCCCTCATGATAGCCTTCAATTCTTCTCGTGTATTAATAGGTCTTTCATGATTTCTTCTCCTAGATGTTACTACTTGATCCCACCACTGATAGCATAATCAGTAAATTCAAGTACCTCAATCTTTACCTTCTTTTTCTCCGAGTAGTTGGACAATCAAATATCAACTCTACTTTTTTTTTTTTCCACTCCAAGTATGCCTCCAGATCATTCTTTCATAGGGATGTCAATATGGCTCGCCAGCTCATGGCTCGACCTTGGAAAAGCTCGAACCGGGGCTTGGGTCAAGCTAAAATTATAGCAACCTGTAGCAGTCATAGTTTCTGCATTGCAGGCATCTGTTTTTATTTTTTTAAAAGTCTTTTTTAATTTTTGTTGTATTTTTTTTATATGTAACATATTTAGTTATTATTTATAATACGTTATAAATTGTACAAATTTTAAATTCATTAAAGCAAATTTAGATTTATAACGAATTTTAAAAGAAATTGAGTTGGCTCGAGCCTAAATTTTTGGCCGAGCTTTTGTTCGGCTTAGCTCTACTCGTTGACACCCCTACTCTTTCATTTGAATGAATGAATTGTCATTTTGATATTTCTCATACCTCTATCAACACCATCTCTAATAGGATCTCTACCCCTCATTTCATGCCTAACTCATCTATCCCTCATTCTTCCTAATTTGACATCTTAGTACCAATGCATCCTCATTAATGTTACTATCCGCTTCACATTCACGAATAAAATCCGCTCTATATTGTAGAACGCCACAATAATTTAATTTTTGATAAGTTCAAAATTAATTCAATGAAGAACAAGAAGACAACAATGTGCCTCGTAATAATATATCTCAAATTGTGTGTGTTTACAATGAATGAAATTAGTCCTATTTATATGGATCCGTAAAACCTACTTAAAACGGAATTAAGTCTTAAAAGATATAAAAAAAATATATACCATATAAGAGTTTTAATTAAAATAGAAAATTGCGCGAAATTTGAAAAATTTGGGGCCGAAAATATACTACGCGACCGCATAGATTTACTAACTAAACTCCTCCTCTGCAGTTTCGATAAAGGTGGTGAACAAACTATGTGGTCGCATAGTTGTTTCTTCCACCTTTTTCGCCCATTGCTTGAATCAAGTTTCTCTACTATATTTCATCTCTCATGCCCAACATGAAACTTGTCTATTTGTTTGTCATGATCAATGTTTTGTCCACCGTGGATTGAACAAGTAGTCCCATTGCTACTTTGACCTTCTTTGCCCTTGACCTCGTCATTGGTCCTTCCTCCAAGATCAACGGATTCTTGCTTGGACTTGCCCTCGTATCATGGATCACATCAATGTTTTTACTAACTTCGATCACAACAACATACTCAGCCTCAATAGTTGAAGGAGCAACTATCTTCTATAACAAAGACACCTAATTGATTATTGTACCACCCAAAATATATACATATCCAATAATACTCTTCCTCCCATCAGTATATCTTGCTATATCAGCCTCTACATAGCCATGTAATTCCAAAGCCTGATTTTTTAAAACATAAGGCCGTCTCCCAATGTTATTTACCTAGATTGCTTATATAGATACTCACAACTTCTATTGCATATGCTCTGTTGTCCACACCATGACATACATAAGATTATCGATGGCAGAGGTATAAGATTCCTTGACCATGTAAGCTCGCTTTTGCTCTGTTGAGGGTGATTACTTATTTGATAGTCTGAAGTGACTAGCTAAAGGAGTATTTTTTGAAGCTTCTTAGCACCTTCTTCACATACTCTTCCCATGACAGTTTCATGAAGTCACTGTCCTCAGGAACTCATCCCAATGATTTGTTTTGCATTACCCAAATCCTTCATTGCAAGCTCATTGGATAACTTCTTTTCAACTTATCTATTTCCTTTTTGTAAGTGCATATGATCAACGTGTCATCAACGTATAGTATCAAGATAATATAGGAGTTATCAAGGTTCTTTACATAAATACAATGAGACCTTAACACCTTTTGAAGCCATTATTACCCATGAAACTATCAATCTTCTTATACCACTGTCTTGGAGTTTGTTTAAGACCATACAAACTATTTTAAAGTCTGCAGACCATTTTCTTCTTTTGTATACTTCGAAACCTTTTGGTTGCATCATATAATTTTTTTTTCCTTGAAATCACTATGAAGAAAGACTGTCTTTACATCCAACAGCTCTAAGTGTATATCTTCCTTTATCACTAATCTATGTACTACTCTAATTGTGGCTAATTTCACAACAAGAGAGAAAATTTAGGTATATACCCTTCTTTTTGTTGAAATCTGTTTACAATTAGTCTTGCTTTGTATCGCATATTCTTCTTTTAATCGGTAAACCCATTTATTTGCAAAGTCTTTACTATTTGTAATTCTATCAATTGCCATGTATGTTTGGACAATACATGTCCATTTCATTCCTCACGAGTAACTCCCACTTCATTGATTCATTAAAGTTAACAGCTTCACTATAACTATTTGGTTCACCTCTATCAGTCAATAAAATATAATGCAATGCTATTTCCCGGTGGAGGTCTAGCGGCGCTACTAGATCTTTTAAGTTAAGTCACATGAATGTTCTGATGTACTTCCGTGGCTATATTTTCTAGATTTTCACCATCAACATTTTCTAACCCAATCACTAAAAGATCTTTCAATGGGATCACAATAGATCTCTTAACTTTAGGACTTGGGCTTTTATGGTTTATTTTCCAGATGCTCTAATACACCACTTTTATTGAAGATCAAATCCTTGCTCCTGGTAATCTTTCAAGTTTAATTATCCCAAAAACAATAACCAACCTCTTTATCACTATACCTCCCAGTAAAGTCAATGTGAATGTATAGAACACAACCAAATTTTTTTAAGTGTGAAAGGTGTAACTCTTTACCGTTCCAGACCTCCTCTGATACTTTGCATTGCTAATTTATTGAAGGACCTCTATTGATTACTTACTGCACTACTAACAGCATCATCAGTTTCGTCTTCTGTAACCCAACACATAATCTCATACTCTGGCACATTCATTTAAAGTCCTATTCATTCTCTCGACCACACCATTTTGTTAAAGTGTTCTTGGAATTGAAAAACGCGTAGTTCGACCCTAACAATACCTAGAGGGGGTGTATAGGTATTTTATGCGGAATTAAAATTTTAATTAATAGGAAACAAGCCACCAATTAATTATCTCTAGATGGTTAATCATTCAAGTCATTTTACCTATGTTTAAGTACCGCATATCATACAAACAATAAATAAAACAGTAAAGAACAACATACGATCACGGAGAGACCAACCTGGGAAAAACTCCGAGCACTTTGCGCCAGTCAATCCACTATAAATGAATTTAACAACTTACAATCTACCAGACTAGACAACTCGTACTATCTGATTACCCGACTACACTCCTTACAACTCTCCCTGGATCCCGAGCTCCCTTACATCAATCCTTAGCTGCAGTTGCCAAATCTATCCAATCTGCTACCTTGCAGCACTCCAAGCCTTGTGAATTCGTCTATCTCCAGTGGATCATGAAGAACGAACCGTTCTTCACAGACAGGAACTCCTGTCAACTTCCTTAGATGAAGAACTCTGACAAGATATATAGGAAGTAAGGGTACGGTATTTCGATTATGAAATTGATGTTTTTCTCACCAACGAATCTCACACAGATGAAAGTTGAAGGATATGATAGGAGGAATCATCTCTGATCTGTTTCTCTCAATGTTCAACCATAGAAAATTCATACGGGTGAGGTTTGGTATTTATAGGTAGGTTAGAAAACGAATGGACCAGGTAAAAAAGTCTTTAAATCGCGAAACAAAAATTTTTCGAATAAACATGTCACTCGAGCAAAGGTGGGGCGATGATACAACGACGATATTTCTGTTTTTGTAGCTCGAGCCAAACCTTGACGACAGTCTAGCGAAAATTCTCGTCGTTTTCCTTCTTTTCCCATTCTCGAAACCCTAAACCTAAACACCTAACTTTTCAAATATTTGCACACTACTCCTTGAAATTTTACAATGTAGTTCAATTTCAGTCATTTTGTTCACAAAATCGCCAATTACAAAAATTCAAAAATGTAACAAACTCCCCCTTTGACATTATGCGACAAAACTACAATCTAAGTCAAGGTAGTAATAAAATGAAAATCACAAACACAAAATATGACTCAAACTAAGACAAACAGTTTTGAACGACATCTTCAATTCATGGTTTAGTACCTATTTTCTGAAATAAACAACTCAAATACCCAGTGTAAAATATGTGGAAAACATGATCAATATCAAATGTAGTTCAAACAGTCTAAGTGTAAGAATCAATTAAGCAAATGTAACTTATAAAGCATATATTTCAGTTTTATAACACAAGCTAAACTAAGACATAGTATCAATCCAACCCA
Source organism: Fraxinus baroniana (assembly GCA_903798355.1). NCBI lineage: Eukaryota > Viridiplantae > Streptophyta > Magnoliopsida > Lamiales > Oleaceae > Fraxinus > Fraxinus baroniana. The sequence goes on along the minus strand of CAIGRO010313745.1, from coordinate 3,198 downwards.
ACATACTAAAATGAAACATTGACACTATAAAATTATAAAAAACTTAATTTAGCGAAACTAAAATAAAATATGCTCAAGCTCCCCCTTACTGCAAACTCTCAATGACTTAAAGCAGTAGGCCAAATGTGTCTATGTTGCCACAACGACCCTTCAGACATAAAATGCAAAACACAATAATATACCATTTGATAAACTCTTTGATTTGATTTTTTTTTCCTATTCTTTTACTCCCCCTTTTTGTCACAAAATGACAAGGGATAACAAATAATACAACACTTTAATAAAGAAAGCATAAGCAGTTATAAGTATATGCAATGAACAATAAAATTTCCCAAAAATCTAACTCATATTACCCATGGAGTAAATGATATAGGTCACCCATATGTGTTAAGTGTCACCAATCCTCTGATAGTAGGACTCCAAACCTTAATTTATTGAGAAATGACTTGCAAAACATCACTACTAATAAGTATATCATTCTACTTATTAAAGTCAAACCAATAAAGCACATTGTAACCTACATATGAAAGCTCATTTTTATGGAGAATGTCTTATGGCCTTGACCCGCAACATAAAACAATTATCTTATATCACAACAGTAAGCAAGAATGCTCATATATATTGTTTTCATCTTAAGTGCAGGCTTCTTTTAATTAAGCGACTAACATGACCCATGTAACGAGTTTTAGGCCGGTTAACTCAAGTCGGTTGACCATAGACACCAGGCTATGAGAAACCCTGCAAGCTTAATTACTCAAGTCAAGTAGGCTTCGAAAAGTAGTATAAGATATCGAGTTCCTTGAATTTTTTTTTCTTCATGAATTATTTATTGCAGGGATAAACTCGAGTTTAGGTCTAAAAATATGGTCAATTCATGTTCAAAGTTACTCTACTAACATGTGATTGCCATCCCAAATCTCATATACACGGTAGAGTCCCACTAACAAATTCCTAGTGTGTGTAGTGCATATGGTATATGAAGAGAGACCTATACCAAATACTCCAAAAATATCCTAAGCTAGCAATGAGAATTATTTTACAGCTCACTAAATAAACTCATGCTTGATCACGACCTACAAAATCAAGTGTATTGTATATCCTATGCTGTAAAACAAAGTCTTGCAATACAAACTCTTTGTTCTCCCATTTTTTCAAAAAAAAAAATGTAGAATCATAACAAATAAAAATAAAAAAAAATGTTTCTGTTTGTTTTTGTTTTAGATTCAAACATGAATGCACCAAGCATACAAAACAAAACAAAATTCAAACAAACAAAACTTAAAGATTAGAAAGTAAAAATGCATAACAATAGAAGCAATAATAATAAAAAATGGGATGCATGCATGAATGAATCGGCAAAGTAAACTACACAAGCATGCACCTAAATGCCAAATCAGGGTGAAAGTTGAATGCCCTTACCATGAAGAGCACGACCAGTTTCATGACCTTACCGTAAATGAGCTTCACAATTGGGAAGTATTGAGGTGATGTGTGACGTGGTTTCTATGAACGTAAAAAGGCTAAGTCTAGGTTTTATCATAAGGGTTGTATACATCTTTACCTGTTCCTAGTGAACCTTAGGTTAATGTGTCTATGGACTTTGTGTTAGGATTCCCTAGAACTGAAAGGGCTAGAGATCCCATATATATGGTAGTGGATAGATTTAGTGAGAAGAAATACTTCATTCCTTGTCAAAAAACAGATTATGCCACCCACATAGATGACTTATTCTTTAAGGAAATAGTGCGACCCAATCGGATACCTAGGATTATTGTGTCAGATAGAGATGTTAAGTTCCTTAATCATTTTGGAGGTTTTTGTGGGGCCAAGTGGGGAACCAAACTATTATTTTCTACTACTTGTCACCACAGACAGATGGATATACTGAGTTAGTTAATAGGACATTGACACAAGTTTTGCGCAAGTCAATAAAAATTTAAAGAGTTGGGAGGATTGCTTGCCACACATAGAATTAGCATATAATGTATCATGCATTCCACTACTTCGTATACACCTTTTGAAATTATATATGGTTTTAATCCATTAACACATTTGGATTTAATTCATTTACCTGTTAATGAAAAAGGTAGTCTAGATGGGAAGAAGAAGGCTGAATTGCTAAACTTAGTCTATTAGAAGATGCGATGTCAAATTGACAAGAAGAATGAGCATTGTGCTACTCAAGCAATAACTATGCATGTTACATTTGAACTAGGTGATTGGATGTGGGTGCATATGTTAAATTGCAACCGAGAGGAGATGGACTGTTCTAAGTACCTAATAAGATCAATGATAACTCACGTGGCAAGTATTGTAAGGGGACACATCCTCTTTTTGCTATTGTTCCATACTCAGCTTCTCCTATCTGGAAGAGGCTGAAATTAAGTTGGGCCTCAAACTGAGGCACATAGTGCATGGCAACTTGGAACAAGTCAGATTTTCTTTTGGCATGATTGCTGGATGGGTGAATCCACATTGGCATCCCTATTCCCACATAGACAACACACATCTGCAAGGATGAATGAGTTATAAGATGATACTGGGGGGGATATTGGACGTTTACTACAGGTTCTACCTCCTTTTATGGCGGAGCAAATAGGGGCTATACCACTAGTGCTGATGCCCCTGATTGTATTTTTTGGCGGAATATATCAGATGGAAGATTCATTACCAAGTTGGCCTGGTATCGTACGCCAGCATCAAGACACGTACCGGTTATGGAGCTCCATTTTACCAGTCAATATCTCATTTTTTTTGCTGGAGACTTTTGGCAGGGCCTCATTCCAGTAGATGTGGTTATTCAGAGGAGGATTGGATGTCAGTTGGCTTCTCGATGCCAGTGTTGTTCCGAAATTGAGACAATCACTCATATTTTCACTCACATCAGCATCTCCAATCAAGTATGGAAGCACTTTGAGGACATTTTTCAGATACCTGAGTGTCCAGGAGAGGGAGTCAGACAGAGATTTCAAAGATGGAGGTATGGTGGACAATACGTTGGTTGTGGACACATTCGCATTACCATTCATCTACTGATATTTTGGTATCGAGAAATGATACGGAACATAGAAGGATTCGTATGGTAGCCAGACGTATCATTTGGAGGGTCTATCGCATGATCTTTATTTCTTCATACGGGAGGCCTTTTTCGGGCAGTGCATTGGCTAGAGGACTTGACTCTTATACCCATATTTGGTA
>CAIGRO010313741.1:0-16011 GCA_903798355.1 Fraxinus baroniana | reverse complement strand
TATGAATTGAATTATCCTTGCATCTATGATCAATTGTGGATTTTCGAAAGTGGATATTGACTTGGACCAAGGTTAGTCTTTTGATTGTTTTCGTTAATTTAATTTTCATTGTTATTACTTGCGTTATTTACAATTGGTTGTATACAAAAACCCTCTAATCATTGTACGAAGTATAAAATATTGAATTACATACTCTTCGTGGGATCGACCTTTACTTCCACTATTGCATTAGTTTTAGAGGTTTAAGGACTATTTTTGGGTGCTTAAGACAGTACACCAATAAGTAATTGAAATCAAACCCCCAGTAGATGGTTATTACCTAGTCTCTATTTGTTAGCCAAGAACATTCCACATAAGGATTCAACATGCACGAAATCAACATACATCTAAATAGCTTCCAACGACGGACCCGCTACCCCCAAACTTATCCTTTCAATAAGTTAAGTCGTTGTGTTATATATTATGATCTTGGTCTACAAAGTCCTAAATTCATTCAACCTATTCTATCAATATAACCAACCCAAAAATACATAATAATTATCATGACTATTGTGCTCAATATAATACGATCTCACATAAACAAGTACCGAATTAGCAAAATCACACAACCTATTCATAATTTATGAAACATAAACAATTTTAAACAATTTTAATTAGTCGACAAGGCTATCCAATTCACACAAACACAGATAATTTATGTTTTCCTTTTTCTTTTTTTTTTAGCTTTTTCAAAATTTTAATTTTTCTTTTTAAAATACCAAACAAATAAGTGAATATAAACTTATTTACTAATCTACACCCCTAACTTGAAATACACATTGTCCTCAATGTGTGCAAAAATAGGCTTAAAGAAGGGTTAGCAATACTCATTGTGTATATGATATTTCTTGTTTAATACTTGTTCTTTGATCTTCCTTCGATATATTTTCTTGCTCGTTTTGTAAAATATCTCTAGTATACAAAAAAACAAACAAGAAAAATAATTATCAATAAATCCACATATGAAATGCTAATTTAATTAGGAATGATGATTGTAAACTAGTTTTGACCTTAAAAAAAAAAAAATAAGATATTAAAAAAATGAATAAACAGAAGGAATAAGGAGAAGAAAAAACAAAAAGAGGAAAAAAAAAAAATAAAAAAAAAAAAGAAAGATAGAAAGAAAATTTATTATTATTATTTTTTTTAATAAGAATTATGGGGGTGGGGTGGCGCTGCGGCGCTGGTAAATGACGCTTCTCTGTATTTTTTCCGTGTGTGTGGCAAATGTGTTAAAATGATGAACCTAAAAATAACAAAAAATTTAAAACCAAACGTTTTTCAACTAAGAAAAAAAAAATTACTAAAACGTGCCTATATATTAAATGCAACCATAATAACCAAAATTAAAGAGTTGAGGGTTAGAAAAATGGGTTACTTCTCATTAGTTCTTGATTTATAGTTTCAAGCTTGACTTTGTGCAATAATTTTTCATGGAACTTTGAATAAGCTTTTGTACGTCTTGTTTGCTTGCTTAGATTATTTTTGCACCACACTTCAAACATTCTCCAGGAATTAGCTTTGCCCTCTTGAATATATTATGATTTGCCTAAATTGCCCAATTCAAATTCAACTAAAAATACTTCGATTTCTTCATTGGCTTTAATCACAAAATCAATAAAGTTGGAAATTAATTTGCATGCTAATTCTGTCTTCTTTAAATATCACTATTTCGCTTGGCTCCTTTATGATTAATTTTTCAATTTCTACATGTTTTTCTTCTTTAGTTGGTTTCTAGTTGGATAATGGAGATCCTCTATTGGAATGTTATTTAGCTCATATGAAATTACTTGATTTTAAATCCTTTTGTATTTTTGTATGATGTTGTCTCCCGTAATTATTTTACCGTCATCATCTTGTTTATTTGGATCATCAAATATAATTTTCCTTACTTTATCTGGAGTTGTCAATAATAAATAATTTTTAGTATAATGCAATGCACGAAATATTCATAAGTCGGTCTAATTTCCTCATACACAATAGATTTATTATTTAGTCCCTCTAGAAAGTCATTCTTATCAAATATAATAGGTTGATTATATCCCCACTTTTTAAGTTCTGTTTGAGAGGAATTCTCCAAAAAGCATGTCACCTTCGTTTAAATCGGGATCAATCATTGTGAATTTTGACCTCTTGCTTCTTTTCGTTCCGTGTCAATGGAGCGAAGAAGAACAAGTAGATCAATTACAAAAAGAAAAAAAAATCAAATAAAAGCAAGAAATAATTAAAACCAATATCAAATAAAAATAGTCTTCGAAAATGGAGCTAAAAACTTGTCGATTTTATATCCCACAAGTGCATGGATTGTAATAAATAATACAATTTGCTTAAGAGTTCGGATATTGTTTCCACGAGGACTACAATTTAACAATTGGTTGAATTGCTTCAATTTAAGAATTGGTTGAATTGATTTCTACAATTTAAGAAATAAAAGGAAAAAGATTCCCTTTTCAATCAAACTCCTTTCTCATGTGACTTTATTCTTCCATCTTCTTTTATTTTGCAATTAAGTCCTTTTCATTTCAAAATCATAATAGTTGATTTGCAATTTAGTCATCAAACTTTCCAAATGTCAAATTTAACTCCTGAACTTATGAATTTTTACCGAATACTCCATTTAGGTAGACCACCCACAAGTTCCTTTTTAGACAACTTAGACAAACTCTTATGATTTATATGACCTAATCTTTGAATCCAATGTTCAGTCACATTGATCTTACACTGCGACATACATAATTGGAAGTATGTACAACTCCATAATAATTTGTTAGCCCAAGAATAACTAACTAAGAGGGGAGTGAATTAGTGTTTGAGACTTTTTCAACAATTAGTCTCAAAACTATTCAATACACAAGAAACAAATTCGAAGTGTAATAAGAGAGATAAATATGCAAATTCGATAACTTAATTCAAGTATGAATATAGCATAATATAATGACAATATAAAGTAAAGTAAAGTGTAATAATGTAAAGATAACAAACCAATTAAATGGGGTTCAATACACAATGTGTTCTATGTTCCTATTACCAAGCTTTTTGTCACAAGTAAGGCCAAATGCACTATAATGATAACTTATAACAAGAAGTACTTATCCTTAGGTGACTTACAACAAGGAGTATCAACCCTTAAGTGACTTACAATAAGGAGCACTTATCCTTAGGTGACTTACAATAAGAAGCACCTATCCTTACAATCAATTTTTCACAAGACTCTCGAAACCATTAAAATGTAAGTGAGAATTTTAAAATTGAAGAAACTCTCTTAACCTGAATATAGCACAATATAAATGGCAGCATAAAGTGAAGTGCAATAATGTAAAAATAACAAACCAATTTAATGGGGTTCGAAACACAATGTGTTCTTCGGATGTGTATCAAAGAATTTCTGTTGTAGCCCTAAAGGCTTCAAATAAAGAGCGTGTCTCTCTAAAATAGCAAGTGAAGTGGTTGGACTCTAGAATCAGCAGCTTGATTGAAGAGGTGGAGGCGGCTCGGGCTGAAGCCCAATCTACTAATGAGGATGTTGTAAAGCATTACATAGCTTATTTTCACCTAACTAAAAAGTATCAATGTTTCGCTAAGTACTTGCGAAAATTTTCTTACATTGAAGTGGTAGAGTGGATTGAGGTTCATTCCCATTCCTTTAACATCTTTGAGTTGAGGTTCGAATTCTTAGAGGTAGACGAGTTCGAGACCCCAGCTGATGGAAACAATGTAATAGAACTTGAAGACGAAGAGGCTGGGGGTACAAATGTTGAGAATAAAGCAGTGGTTCCTCATGCTACTGTTCTAGTCACTGGCAGCCAACCCAACCCTTCCACTTAGCTTCAACCATTTCTTTGTTGATGTAATTGGCTTCTTGCCTTCCATGTACTGATCTTTAAATGAATGAAATCTTTTCTTACATTTGTGTTTCTTGACTGAATGTTTACTGCATTTTTCTTATGTTATTGCTTTTTGACATACTTCAATCTCTACTAATACTTGTTCTGTTAAAAATCTATACATGTATTAGAAGTTTGTACATTATTTATCTTTTCTACTTTATCCTTCCTTAGTATGAGACTGAATGGTTCATCCATGTTGAGACTTTTTCTGTGACTTTTGTCATTGGGGGAATGTATTATCCACTTCGGCAAGTAAGGAAATGGTCACTTTTGAGATCCATCTCTTCGGGGAATTGCCTAAGCTTCCCTACCAGGTAGATGTCTCATCAGGTAGAGGCTTCTCTTGGAAATTTTGTCATTAGGAGATACCTTTCTTTTGTTTGAAGAATTTTAACTTGGATACTTTTGCTGAATTAAACATACCATACAAGAGCTGAGTTATTTACACTTCTACTACTAATAGTACCTCCTTAGGTGTTCTACATTCCAAGGATGAAGTTATGCCTTACCATACAAACTTTCGATCCTAGTGGTATATTTGATGGTTTTATTGACAGCTTCCACTTGTCCTAAGGATGAGGGTGGAGAAGAAGTGCTTCTTGATTCCTAATTTCTCACATAAGTCCCTAACCTTCTTATTATCAAACTGCTACCCATCATTTCCTTACTTGGTAAAAGGTCAAGGGTTGGAGACAACACTTAATTCCTAGAATGGTTGACTTTGTATTGTCGTGAAGTGCAGACATTTGTCACACCTTTTCACAAACTGATGTGCATTCTTTTTCAATGTAGGTGAATAACATCCCTACCTCAACAACTTTATATTCGAGAGTCCATCCTCTGGATGATTACCACAAACCCCTTCATGAATTTCTTGGAACATGTAGGTGGCCTACTCGCCACCTATACATTAGAGGAGGGGTAAGAGAAACCACGCTTATACATGACATCATGTTGGAAAAAAGGTGCTGCTCGTCTTTTGAGCTTCTGCACTTCCTCTTTATTAGATGGTAATGCTTGATCCTTTAGGAATGCTTTGATAGGCTACATCTATGGAGGAGTATCTTTGACCCACATTACCTCTTGACCTTTAGAACTGGAGAGTCTAGGGAGATGTTCTATAGGCACAATAGTAAGCAATTCAGGATCTTTATTGCTTGGTAGCATCGAAAGAGCGTTTGCATGTGCATTTTTCCTATGTGAGATTTGTGCCAATTCGAAACTTTCAAATGATCGAACAAGTTCCATTACCAATTTTAGATATGCGGCCATGCTTTTGTCTCTGGCTGAGAAACTACCATTAACCTAGCTTACTACCAACTAGGAATCATTGCTGATAATTAGCCTCTTCACTTGCATCTCTCTAGCCAATCTAAGGCCATCTAGAAGGACCTCGTATCTGCTGCATTGTTGGTAGCTTTAAATCCAAACCTCACAACACAATTAAGCTTATGCCCTTCTGGTCTAACTGAGACCACTTCTACTCTAGATCCTATGTCTCTAGAGGAACCATCAACAAATAGTTTCTATGTAGGAGGTTCGTCAGGTTCCATTTCCTCTTCCATTTCTGGAATATAGGCAAACTTTGCCACGAAATTTGCTAAAGTTTGGCCTTTGATGACAGCTTTTGTCTTAAACATAATGTCAAACTTGGTAAGCTATACAGCCCATTTCATCATTCTTCATGATGCGTTAGGCTTCTAGAACACTTGGTTGAGTGGAAAGTTGGTTAGTATTTGTATGGTGTGGGCCTGGAAGTATGACCTCATTTTACGGGAGATGGTCACCAAATAAAAGGCCAGCTTCTCGATGTCTAGATAGCGGGTCTCTACTATCAAATGTGCTTTACTTACATAATAAACATGCAGTTGGTGATCATCTTCCTCTCTCTCAAATACCAAACTGATAGCATCATTGGTAATTGTAAGGTATAGTCGTTGAGGCTCTAGTCAATCTTAAGTTTGGAGAGAATGAGAGCTTGACCAAGTACTTTTTTAGCTTTTGTAAGGCTACTTCACACTCCTTCTTCTACTGAAAATTATTTCCTCCCTTGAGAACCTTGAAGAAGAAGAGGCACTTGTCAGTTGCTTTGGAGATGAAGCGGCTTAAGGCTGCTACACACCTAATGAGACTTTGTACCTCTTTAGGCTTCTAGTGCAACCTCATTTCGATTAGGGCTTTAATATTTTCAAGATTGGCTTATATACCCATTTGGTTAACCATGTAGCCCAAGAATTTCCCTGAGATGACTTTGAATGCACACTTGAGGGGGTTCAACCTCATCTTATTCCTTTGCAGTATTCGAAAGGCTTCATCGAGGTGCTCATCACGATCCTTTACTTTCAATTTTTTTTTCTAGCATATCATCTAAGTATACCTCCATTATTTTTTCCATGAGGACTGCGAACATCTTATTAACAAGACTCTGATACGTGTTCCTAGTATTTCAACCCTAAGGACATTACTTTACAGCAATGGAAAAATCTGTCCATTATGAAGCACGTGTGCTCTTCATCAACTGGGTACATTGTGATTTGATTATAGTCTGAATAAGCATCCATAAAACTTAGTAGTTCGTGCTTGATAGCAGAATCAACGAGTTGATCTATTCGTGGAAGTGGAAAACTGTCTAGGGGCAAGCTTGGTTAAGATTGGAAAAATCTATGAATACCTTCCGCTTACCATTATGTTTTTTAACAAGTACATGGTTTGATACCCACTTTGAACAAGTTGATTCTTGGCGGAAAAGATTACTAATCAACTTCTTCACTTCATCCTTCAGCTTCATACAATTTTGGATTGAGGGCCCTCTTTTTCTATCGATGAGGGTAGCTTATGATCAACCTTTAAGTGATGACAACTAACCTTTGGGTCAATGCCAACCATGTCACCATGTTTCTATGAAAAGATATCCAAGTTTTTCACGTAAGAAGCATTTCAGATTTTCCTTAAACTCCTTTGGCAGATCCCTTCCAACCTACAAGGATTTGAGGGATCCGGAGATCTACTAGAAAACTTTCCAACTCTTCCACTAGGGCTATTTGAGGTTCACAATCAATAATAAGGGGATCTAATTCACCAAGTTTAGCCACTTCTTTAGCATCTCTCTATTCTTCTATAGCTATTATTACTCCAAAGACAGCCTCTTCTTTAGAAGCATCTACCATTTTGACGTCTTTCCCTTGTTTAGGGATCTGCCCTTGTTCGGGGGTGTCGTTCATGTCAATGTCCATTAAAATTACACCGACATCCCTAGGTTCTACCTTCCCGATGGAGTTCAAATAACACTCACTTGCTTTCATTTGGTCGCCTCTAATAGTGGCGATGCCATTTCTATAGGAAACTTCATATACAAGTGCTGAATGGATGTAACAGCCTATAACCTCTTTATTGTTGGTCTTCCAAGTACTCCACGATAGGTAGAACGGTTGTCTACTTCCAAAAATTATATGAAATGATGAGCAATCAAAGGGGTCGTCCCCATCTTCATTGCTAGAGTGATTTTTTCCTTTTGGATGATGCTATCACCAGTGAAGCCATACAATGAGAAGATTATGAAGGTTAGCATAAGGTCCACTTCCAATTTTCGAAAGATTGCTCCAAATATGATATTGACCTAACTCCCATTATCTACAAACATTCTTTTAAGACCATTTCATGCCACAACGATCGTTACCACAAAGGCGTCAGAATGTGGATAATGTAAGTTAACCATATCGTCTTGTGTGAAAGTAATGTGTCAAACCCCTCTCCCCGTTAAGGGTCGCTTGTTTTTTACTATGAAACTTGCCATTGGGAAATCCTTGACTTTCCTTGCATAGTTCCTTTGTGCATTTCTAGTTTTTCTTCTAACATATAGACCTCCAAAGATTGTATTGATCTCTCAAATAGGTTCGCGACCAGTATTAGCTTGAGGCCTTTTCCTTTTCCTTTCACCTTCCCTAAGCCTTTTCCCATCACTTTTTCATCTTCGAGAAGCATTATTTTGAAAGGGATGCTTGACCTCGACCCTCCTAGTTTGTCGATCTTGCCTAAGATGTGCATCTCATTGTGGGCGTCTGTTCCTTCTATGATTACTAGATTATAGATATAAGATAATGTCCTTAAAGTTAACTATATTATGGCTATAGGTGTGATGGTAAGTGCAATAGATGGGCGTCTAATCCGTATTTATAGTTCAAAACTTTACCCTCTACCTTTTTCCCTTTTGGAAAATTGTTGGCTGGACTTTCCTTGGTATGTCTTAACAGTGGGGTTGACTTCCTCATAAGCCTAAGCTGGTACTGTATTCAATGTTTCTATAGCTAATGCCTTTCTTGAGTAGAGGGTGATTGATTGTCTGACCTTGTGTTCGATCAAATGGAAAGTGGGACCTCTTCATCTTTGTCACTAAGGAGGTGGAAGTCTCCGATTAGCCCTATTGTGATGATCTTTCAATTCTTTATTGATGATCTCGAGCCTTATCATTTCTAGTAAGGCAAACTGGTAGGATCCTTATTTTGCACGTCTTTTTGAAAAAGAAAATTCATTTCTAGCCTTCTCCTCAGGGATGATAGTGTTTTTCTGTCGGTAACTTGCACGCAGTAGTTCATTTTATCAGTAACATGAGATAAAAACTTTTCAATGACTTTTCTTGCTGCTGCCTCATGTCTTAGAGAAGCTATATTGGCCCTTCACATTCCTCATTGTTGCGGAGCGTCGAAGGAAAGATTTTTTAAAATTTGGCCAACTATTGATATTCCCATCTAGAAACCTATTGTACTACACTTCAGCTGCCCTACTTAGGGTCAAGTGGAAAGCCCTACATTTCACAATGAAAGTTGAACCCTTTAGGCTCATATGGGTTTTGAAGTTGTTGAGGTGTTTCACAGGACCACCTCTTCCATTATACTTGAGAATTTTAGGAAGCATGAAGTAGCTTGAGATAATAGCATCCTTAATTTCCTGGGAGAATGGAAAATTGTCATCATTGTTGTCGAGGTCACAAGATCTTTGTGGTTCATCAAAATCTTCATCCTCTCTGACTTGAGGTCTCCAAGGTGGTTGGGATGGTCCAACTTAATCCCTTAATTCTTGGGTGGAGGATTCTGAGGCAGGTTGCCATATATAGGTTGATTTTGTTTTTCAAACTGAGGTGGTCACTACTGCCTATTTCTAGGTACAAATGGAGGTTAGGCCTACCTATTTTTAGGCTTAATCCGTCGAAGACACTTATGGATCTCTGAGGTATTTTTTTTGGTTCATAATTTGGAGTAAAGTTGAATGGAACCTCATTGGGTCAATTAGTGGCATGGTTTATGGATGTATCAACCTCAACTTCTCTTTCTTGAAGGGCCTCTTCCCTAGTGTAATATTGGTAATCAGCCATTTGACTTTGGACCTCCTCTTCACCATGATAGTAATTCCCTTCCAGAACTAGATGATGATCATGGAAAAAGGCATCCCTTGAGATGCGTATGGGATGGATTGTGTATGCTCTCTAGTTCTACATATTCCTAATCAGTTTATGCATTGCAATATTTTTCGGCCATGGTAGTCACCTCACTGGAGAGTCTAGTAGCTATGTTGGACCCACCTCTTGATCCACCTTGCCAGTGTTGCTGATGAAATCGATGGCAAGTTGCTGGAGCAGCAAGAGAAGGTTCTCATTTTCAGGGTGTTCCCTAGCTCTCCGAGGCACTGACACTTTCTTGTCAAAACTCATGGCAACGTTTTCTCACCAATAGAAACTTAGCTTTTTTTTTCTATGCGAATGATATTCCTTTTCTCAAGGAATATATTGGAATCCAACACGCAGTTCCTCTTGAAATATTTAGTGGTTTTGTTCTAAATAACTCATTTTCTTCAAAAGAGAGAAACTCCCAAAATATATCTCCTTACTAGTTTTTTCTACGAATTTTTCATGGTTGAATTAGTGGCCTCCCATAGATGGCGCCAATTAGTTGACCACATTTTTTATTATGGTTATTATTATGGTTACGTGGACAACAGATGTCGGATCCACTCGCATCCAAGCAACCAAATTCCAACACATTTTGATCGGTGATTTGGACAGAAAATGATGACATCTATAGACATGGGAGATACTTTACGATGTGAGATAAAAATGTCTGAACACCAATAATATGTTCAAAGATGATTGCATATAAAAAAACAATCCTAAACAACTCAACCAAAGTAAAAATAAACTAAACTTACACAAATAAATATGGAATAAGCAAGAGAGAAAAATGAGTGTGGTTTCAAGTGTAAAGAGTTGCATTAGAAACAAATATTACAAGAGTTGCTTATTCATAGAGCTGTGGCTGAAGTGGTTGTCATTGGATAGGAACAATGTAGCCACATCTCCCAGACAAAAGCCTTACATTACTCAGTCTGCTACGCATTTAACACATTGACAATGGGTCAACCACCCTATACCCTAGGATGGCGAGCCTGACATTTATTATTAGAAACATTACATCACTTATTCATGAAGATTACATACATATCCTCTAAAAGACAGCAAGGGCTTCAGCCAAAGGGAGTTTCAGATGGAGCGAAGGACTCAACCAAAGGGAGCTTTGGAATAGAGAGCATCGGCCGAAAGGGAGCTTCAACCAAAAGTGTGAAGAGTTTTGGGACAAAGAGCATTAGCTTCTTCTTTGACCAATTTGGTCTTTGTTGATTTAGTCAGATTTGACTTACATCTCCACGTGGACTATGACGTGGTCTTCAATCGGAGCCTCGTGGGCAAGGCGTAACAACATCATTGTCTACACTAGTTATCAAGAAATAGTTGATAAGAAGTCAAACACATATGAGAGATGAGATTAGATGAGTTCTCTTGCTAAGAATCAAAATTGGGATTTAACTACTGAGAGTGATTCCCTGAGATATAATGCTAGATTAATAGCCAAGGGATACACCCATAAGGGAGGAGTAGATTGTAATGAGATCTTTTCATCCGTTGTTAAGTATACCACTATAAGGGTCATGCTTGCTTTTGTTGCTTATTATGAATGAAAACCTGAACAACTTGATGTCAAAACTACTTTTTTTGCTTTGTAACCTTGATAAAAAGATGAATCAGCTCAAACGTTTTGAAAGTAAAACTAAAACCTGATTATGTGTGTTTTTCAAAGAAATCTCTTTATGGGTTAAAACATTCTCCACGTCCTGGTATAAAAAGTTTGATTCCTATGTGTTGTCTATTGATTTCAAGGGAAGTGAGTTTGACAATTGCTTGTATTACATGCACCACATCGCTAATGTAGAATGCATGTATTTCTTACTTTATGTGGATGACATGTTATTAATTGATCCTAACATGAATGTTGTAAACAAGATTAGAATTGAGTTAGGCAAAGAATTTGGCATGAAAGATCTAGGGCATGCTAGGAGGATCCTTTGTATGGAGATTAATAGAGATATGTCCAATTCTTGCTTATATGTGCATCAAATTCCTCACGCGCTTAATGTTGTGAAGAAATTTGGTATGATTGATTGCAAATCTGATCATTGCCTCTTGAAAATAATTTTATTTTGTCAGAAGAACAATCACCTATTAATGATGAAGAAAAAGATTTTATGAGTAATATTCCTTATTCTAATGTCATTGGCTCTATTATGGGACAGGCGCTTCCTCTCCCGGCCTTGAGTTTGGTCTCTGGACTCTTTTTGTGACTCCAGCTGTCCCCTGTTCGTGTCCCTTGTTCAGCAGTCTCGTACCCTGTTTACGAGACCTCATTTTGGGTGATGCCTTCGTGGTTGTGACACGAAATTCTTTGGGATAGTCTGGTGTTGGAGTTTCCTTGTGGTTTGAGTTTGATCTGATCACTGTACAATCCAGTTTTCGTGCCAATTCCATTACTGAAAGGAAAGATGATTTCTTGCTTTGGTTTATAGAGTTCATTCTATAATTATCAATTGATATTCCATTTATTCTTTTATTCTTTTTATTATTTTAAATCAAACTAAGGTTACCATAGTCATTTTGTTTGAAATCTGACATTTTAAGTGTCTAACCAACCATTTTGTCACAAAAGGACTTGAGGTATGAAAGTTTTGGAACTCCGAACGTTAGAAATGAATCAAAGAATCAGAATCACATATTCGTAATCTTCAAAGGTTTGGGATCCTATGTACAAATTATCCTTTTCTTTTGGGTTCAATCAAAATATTTGCCAGCTCAACTAACTTGTGAAGCATTTGTCGAATAAGATCACTAGACCGCAACTCAAATGAATTGTTGGGGCTTGCACAAACAGTAGAGCATGTGCTTTAATTTCATACAACATGGAAAACCTTATCATACCTTGACAAATGAACAAAATAATTTGTCCTCAACGGATGGTTCCGACTTTTATCAAGTCTTTGCTTACCACACAACGAAGCCTAGAATCATTCTGGATATTAAAGATATATATAATAATATTATAATATTTAATAAGACAGTTTTCCAATCTTAAGTTAGCTCATCAACATATCTTCACGTCAATTAGTTTACACTGGAATATTGCAGCAATTTGTTCAAGCCTTAAAAGAATTTCCCGGCCAAAAAGGTGATGTACACAAAAAAGAAAAGGAAAATACAATCAGAATTGGAATCGAAACAGAAACAAACCAAAAAAATAAAAATAAAAACATCAACTGTTGCACACATATATAAATGTTTTGACTTTCCCAGGAAACACATTAAAAGGGAGCTGAAGAACAAGTTCATGCATGAAGATTTGATTAACTGATTGCTGCTGTGCAACAAATGCAGGTAGTGAAAATGGAAGATTTAGGCCTGCGTTTCACATTTCCCTTTGGAGAATTTGATTCCTGTGCCTGCAAATCCTTATCTCCCTTCTCATCCACACCGTTGTTTTCTTCTTTTTCTTCTGAATACATTGCAATAGCCCTTTCTTCTTTCTTGATCACGTTCAGAAATGTAGATCCGGATTTTTCTGAATTGCTTCTTTCCATTAATCTTATGTTTTTCTCTTCCACTCCCACATCCTCCTCATACTGTAATGTGGTTCTAATCAGAGTCGCACAGCTTGAAAAGCTTCGAATTGCAGTCTTGTCCTGATATAGTAATGGAGTTTGATCAGATTCTTCGGACCTAACATCGAATGAAACACCAAAGTCAAAACTTGGAGACTTTCTGAGCTCCAGTGAATCGCCTACACTTCCTTGTGATGGAATATAATTAGTCTCGACACTTTGTGCAAGTTCAGTTTCTCGATTCATAGTATTATCCAGTGAATGTCCTGTTGGTATTTCATTGATAGCATAGCTGACATTTGCAGTAGAGCATTCACGAACTAGTTGTTCACAGCCATTATATTCTTGCACGTCTTCTACGTCTACCTTGTTATCAGTTTCGTGGCCATTTTCTTCATCTCCAGGAACTGCCTTTTCGAGTATACCTTCATTTATAGCCTCATCGTCTCCATTTTCCTTACAGGCGGCTATGCATTTTTTGGTTGGATCTAATTCAGTTCCTGCCAACTTATGCATAACTTTACTGGTTTCCTTCAAGTGTGCACTCGGAATGGATTCCGTCCAGCCAATTTGATCACGATTGCCTGTCACCTCACCCTGATCAACTTTCTCTGGTCTAGAACTGGAATTAAGCCCAACTGCACGTTCCTCCTCATCTTCTTTACTCTCGGATTCAATCCTCGTTTCAGATTGATCTGCATTGGGATTCACCAACTGATTGATTTCTTTATCCACAGGCTGAGTTCGTTCGCCATAATATCTTTTGTTCTCTCCATTGCCTAATTCACTAACCGTCGGTGTCATCTCTTCAGGAATGACCAAATACTCATTTGGTGGTTCAGAAATTGCTGCAGAATTTTCGTTTTGAGTACTTGTGTCCAATATAGCATCCTCAAGCGAAGCCATTTCATTCACCTCGAAATCATTTTTCTCTACAATAAGATTTGGAACCATGTTGGTGTCAATGAAATGGCATTTCTCCTCAACATGGCATGATGTACTCACTTCCCTAGTTTCCTTACTCTCTTTTGATAATAAATCCTCGTTTTCTTCTTGTGATTCATCAAGAATATTAACATGCTCCTGTGGCTCAGAACTTGAATTAGATTTCGAGTCCAAACATGACTCCCTTTCCTCTACCTCGCCTGTCGTAGTTTGAAAGAATCAATTAGTTCATGGCTAGGAACTGAATGAGCACAACTTGTATCAAACTGGTGCTAAATAATACTATATGCAGTTTTCTTAATCAAGACGTACGTGAAATTATTGTAATTAAGTTAACCTTTTGAAGGGGATAAGTGGTCATGAAATTTCGATGAAGCATCTGTCTGTGCATCATTACCCTCACTAGCTGTGCCATTTGCTTCCTCTGAAACCTCTTGAAACCCTGGACGAGGGTTAAGTACTGCACCATTGTTCTCAATACCTGAAAGCCAAATGTATTAAATGGGAATTGAATTAACTAAATATTATGAATTTGATTTTCTTTGTTTGGTTAAATCAAAATAAATTATGGATTGATGTAAGACCTCAAAAGAATGTTATCTCATGTAGAAATATGTCCAACCAACCTTTTCACGAAGTGAAGTTTAGGTATTTATAGTTTAGAGGTTCTCGGTAGTATAGGATAGCTAGAACCTTTGAAAAACGCAAACTAGAGTTCCCCAAACAACACCGACGCTCGAGTATAGCTTCACTATTTTGAGTGCTCGAGCATCAACTTAGCGACAGGCTAGTATAGTTTCGACAACCCTTTATCCTTGTTCAATACACGAACCCAAGGATCCTAGTTAATCTATACAACCTCCCAATTGACTATTTGACTTTTAAAACTCTTTTATAACTATAATCTTGTCTAAAGATTGCCCATCATTGTCTCATTTTTCTGCTGGAGACTATGGTAGGATCTCATTCCAGTAGATGTGATTATACAGAGGAAGATTAGATGTCAACTGGCCTCCCGCTGCCAATGTTATTATGAGATCGAGACTATCAGTCATATTTTCACCGGCAGTAACATCTCCTATCAGGTATGGCAACATTTTGGGAACATTTTTCAGATACCTATAGTTCAGGAGAGGGATTTAGACAGAGGTTCTAGAGATGGAGGTATTCTGGGCAGTATGTTCACTATGGACACATTTGCACTATCATTCCTCTATTGGTGTTTTGGTTTCTATGGACTGAGAGGAATGATGCGAAGTATAGGGGGATCCACATGATGGCCAAACATATTATATGGAGAGTTTATCGCGTGATCTCTTTTCTTTATATGGGAGGACTTTCGAGCTGAGCATCGGCAAGGGGATATGATACTTGTACCCATATTTGGTCTTTCTTTGATTCTCCCATCCCATCTCCTCTTGTTTTGGTTTGGTGCCACACTACATCAGTTGGATCTGTCAAGATAATGCTGACGGATGAGTCAAATAGGGTATTGCGAGCGGGGAAAGCAGCATCAGGGATCACGCAGGACACTGTATCATGGCTTTTTCAGCTTCATATGGACCTTACATGATATTAGAGGTAGAGCTCAGGGCTATTCTTAATGGGATTCTACTAGTAAGAGGACTCGGTCTTTTAGATATTTTGATTAAGTCAGATTATATAGTAGTTATTCACTACATCACTAGAGAAGGAGGNACGGATGAGTCAAATAGGGTATTGCGAGCGGGGAAAGCAGCATCAGGGATCACGCAGGACACTGTATCATGGCTTTTTCAGCTTCATATGGACCTTACATGATATTAGAGGTAGAGCTCAGGGCTATTCTTAATGGGATTCTACTAGCAAGAGGACTCGGTCTTTTAGATATTTTGATTAAGTCAGATTATATAGTAGTTATTCACTACATCACTAGAGAAGGAAGGTCATGGGCTATTCAGGCCATACTCAGACAAATCACAGATATCGTATCATTCGATAGAGACATAGTTTCTCACATCTATAGATAGATCAATGAGGTTGTAGATGCTGTTGCTGTAAAATGTTGGAATCATCGACGACATCAGATATATAGAGCAGCTGATCTACCCCACATATTAGGGCATTTGTACAAATGGATAGACATTGACTGCCCAACATTAGAGTATGGTGTTTTTTTTTTTTTTTT
>CAIGRO010313699.1:0-13862 GCA_903798355.1 Fraxinus baroniana | reverse complement strand
ATCACATGAAACATAATAAGTGAGTTGGAAAAAGATATGATGTGGCTTTCATTCACATGTAGATACTTCCTCGTGTAGCTTCCGTGTTAAATTTTCGTATACAAAAATACAAATCAAATGAAAGGGAAAGAAAGCAAAACTGATTATACATAAACCTAAAGATCAATGAGGCATCATATACTATGGATGAGTAACAAATTAATAACAAAATAGATGCCTATGGCTATATTATATCATTTAGAAAGCTGGCTTGATAATTCAACATTTGTTGTCAAGATTCAAGACTGAACTGTAGAGTGAGTAGCGAAAGCAAGGAGAGTTTGGCAAAAAAAAAAAATAATAATAATAATAATAATAAAACAGAACAATTAATGGTACCAAAACCGACTACAAGTGGTTCACATTTGAAGGTCCCATAGAGAAAACATAATGCGGGGTTTTCAACTGGATCCTTTCAGCTTTTCAATGTCCAAAAACCAACAGCCACCTAGAACTTAGCCTATAAATAATAATCAAAGCTTTGCATGTCCCCTGAGTCTTCAAAATACCAAAAAACTGTTATCAAGCTTGCAAAATACATACAAATGCTAAACATTATGTTTTCCAGCCCCTGATAAATTCACTCATAGCATTGAGACAGTGCTTTCTAATACTATTCCTTCGAAATTTTTTGACTCAACATCCTCGTTATAATCCAACTTCCATTTGTAGTACCAAATTGTTACTGTAAAAAGTTCTACATCATTTCTGTAAAAAATGATAATCATAAATAACTTTCTAGTTCCTCATGCATTAACTATTTCAATATTCTCGTACAAATTGGATGGCTAGACCACCAACTTTTAATATTAAATACAATGTATTATAGCATTTGAGGGTAAACTTATTGACATAAAACCAAGCTTAGTTTTGAGCTAGAGCAAGCCAACAAAAATTTCTCCAAAACCCAGTTTCCAAAACCTTAAAATATACCTTAAAACCATCAAAAACACCTTTTAAAAAAAAAAAAACACTGTTCAGCAAACATATATATTTTCAAGATTCATCATTTTACAAATGCCAAAAAAATAAGGAAAGAAAAAAATTAAAAAAATATATGTTGGATAGATAGTATATTGAAATGGCTGTTTGGACAAAAAAAATATTTAGAGGGTGTGTGGTAGAGATTAAAATCAGATTAAAATTGAAAATATAACCGTTATTGTTGACTTCTATTATTTAAGCCGTACCAAACAAGGCCTTAGATTTAATTCGCATGAGCGAAATTAAGCTCTAACAAAAAAAAAAGGTGAAGTGAAGTGAAGAACGAAATCCGAGGCAAGTGATAAACATTTTCTCCTTAAGACAAACTTGCTCCACAACGGTGCTAACGATATACGGAAATACAACTTGGGGTATAAGCACTTCAAATCATAAGCAACAACGAACTTTGAACAAAAATTTCCCTCTACAAGAAAATGTTTTTGGAATAATTTTTGGAGAATATTTTGCAAGAGTTTTTTATGTAATGCTCAATGCAAAATGATATAGGATGCATAAATAGACGTCCAAAGGGTTCTATTTATAGAAGAGGAGAGGTTGTGAGTGAAATGTCACGCCCCAAACTCAGCAACCTTCACGAAGGGAAGCATCCTTGTCACTGGACTTTCGCTCGAGCGACGAAACACCTGTTCAACAGAATCTTTCTCGCTCGCTGTCGAGCAATAGGCGAGCTTTGGAGTTAGGCATTTATTTTGGCCAGTATTTTCCTCTTTTTTGAGACTCGAAATAGGCTATGACAATCTACTCGAGTCTCAAATTAATCTATTTATATTTATAATTTAACTATCGAATCAACTCCGAATATTTGACCAAAATTGACACAAAGTGATTTTTTAAGTTATATATTTTAACTAAAATTTTCATTCCCTAACCCAAATTCCAACAATATCTCCATCAGTATAAAGAAACATATTTTTCTCTTATCTTTAAGACATTAAGGGTGTGTAAATAAATGAATACATTAAAGGGATGTAAAAAACGCATACCAGCACAAGATTTGATAGTGTGAATCTTGAGAAGCAAAACAAGTACACTTGCCAAATGGGTCATATCCCCTGCTAATCTAAATATATTCATCTTTCCCTTATTGTTCTTCTGTGTATAACAATCGGAAAAATTTGCGCTTTTTCTTCTTCCTTTCTTTGAAGAATCCAGAGAGAGAAGATTTGTCCTTATTTTCCTGTACAGATCTCTGTGGGATGACCCGCACAAGGGAAAATGAGAAGAAAAAAAAAATGAAACTTTTTTCGTAACTACAATGTCACTTTTTCACTCCAATTCTTTATATTTTCTTTTCTTTATATTTTCCATGAATAGGGTGTCAGCAAATGAGAGTGACGTCTTGAATATAGTTACGTGTTCTATCCAATCAAATTGATGTTTGGGGGCATGCAGGACAACATTAGATTGCATTGTCATTACTTTGGTAACAGAAATTGTTCCCTTCGAAAAAATAATAGTAATAATAAATAAACAAATAAAATATTTTAATTGATTGAATTTAAGGGTGATGGCGGTGTGCCGGTGTAGAAAATACAAGTGAATTTTACGAAATCTGCAAATAAAAGTGATTCAAACCGGTTCGGTAGGGATTAAAATTCAATTAAAATTGAAAATATGATCGTTATTGAATCTCACTCGTTTAATAAAGTCAACAACGGCTAGTTTTTCAATTTTAATCTGATTTTAATGAGCGATTGATAATGAGTAAAAGAATGAGAATGAAAAAAATAATGTAGATCAAACAGGGGCTTAACCTATGTTTGGCCTCCATTAAAATTATATTTTATGGGAAAATTTATTATGAAATAGTGGCTTTTTTATAAGAACGTGTAATTAAAGAATAAGAAAATGTTTTGAATTTATGTATTATATTATTTTGTTAAAAAAGATTTTATTGGAAAAAAGGAGAAAATATACGTTAAAAATAAAATGGAGCCCAAACAAGGGCTTAACTTATGGTCTCTTTCGTCAAGAGAGACAGTAAAATTGTTTGACAAGTTTTAGGAGTGAATTACCTCAATCATCACATAACTTTAAAGATTATGCCATTAACCATTGAACTTTAGAATTTGCAATCCCATCCATCACCAACTTTAATGGATGAGAATGCGAATTCCAAAGTTCAGTAATTAACGACGTAATTTTTAAAGTTCAATGACCTGGTAAATATTTTAATCGAAGTTCAATGACGATTGAGGTAATTAACCCAAAGTTTTGAGAGAAAAAAAACGTCAAATTTCTATGAAAGTTATAAATCCCATGAACATCATAGTTAAAATCAACTTTTTAAGCCTTTTCAAACAAATATGCCATTTGAAATTAAGAAGTTTCTCTCAAAAAAAATCACTGATAAGATTGTCAAAAGCTATCAAACCCTCAAGCCAAACATACCATTTGGAATAATTAAACTTTACAATAAAAAAGAAACAAACGATTGGCGATAGATTATCCAATACCATCAAATCCTCCAGCTAGACATGCCATTTGGTATAAAAAGGTTTTCGAGCCAGGAAGGAGGTTTGTTGCATCTCTTAGCACGCTTTACTCAGATAAATACATCCCAACTCGATGTCTCTTCATTTTCATAAATGCCTCCCATAGTTTCACAAAAACTGACTACAAAAATATTCATTCTTGAAATCACAGAATCTTGACCGGTGACTATTCAATGTCCATACGAGGCCCCTAGTTCAAACCTAACAAAAACAAGAGAGGAACAAGGCAGAATCACAAAAGTAGTTGAAAATCATAAAGCATTGATCATCCTTTTCATCTCAGCAGACCTCCTAGGATCTGCTTCTGCAATGGCTCTCTCCGTCAGTACGTGCTTAATTCGACACATTGACTTCCTTACCTGTTCAATCATCACCAATACCCAAATCATAAACTCAATACGAGCCAAAAGAATTAAATCCCATATCATACAGACGACAATACGAGTAAATCTCATTTCGAGGTAGTCAATTGTCCTTGATCACTCACATTCTCAAACATAACAGCAGTGCTAAAATTGTTCAGCATATAATATAACTCAAATTCAGGTATTGTAAGACATGTAGTTGGGTGTTCAATTGAAGTATCATAAAAAGAATAAAAAATTCTTCAAAAATACATTAAACTGGTACTTAAAGTCTAAATTAACAAAATTCAAAGAAAGTAGTCATATCTTTCCAATTATGACCGAGGGATAACACCAAAAAGTATTCATTCGAACAGTGATTTAACTAAGGCACACACATAGGAAAGGGCAATGTTTGCTTTCTACGTCCTGAAAATTAACATGTTAAAACTATTTCAAAAATTCTTAGATGAGAAACAAAGCTACACCTTGGGAATACGCTCTGGATTTGGAAAGCGTAGGTTTTGAGCGTGAAGCATCTGACGCTGTGTCATCAACATATTCTTCTCCTTCAAGAGAACATACCAAAGCTTGTTAAGGTCATCCCAAGACTTGAGACGTAGTTCTGGAGCCTTCCAACTCCGACCTGAATATATTTATAAAATTTATTTTATAATTGATTTATGGCTATGAAAAAGATAAAAATACACGGAGAGAATAAAAGTTATGTTAAACATCTAACATAGTTAAGTCTCGAATTTCATGAAAGACGGAGTGATTATACCTCAAGCACACATATAAATGGTGCTTGTAATCCATGGAAAATAATGCACTAAAATACATTTAATTTTCAACCAGACAACAGAGGCGACCAACCACAAGCATTTCACAAAATAAGACATTCTTACTTGATATTATGGCCCTTTAGCAGATAAAAATTCTTCAACAAATATTAATTAATTAGTCTGAATTGGTTGAACATCAAATCATGAGTATAATTACATTCCAAAACTAAGAAATAAATCGAGTTCATCAGAAAGGACAAAGCTCACGAGATTCTATGCAACATTAACTCTTGTAACTGAGAAATGACATCACATTCATGATTGTAAAAGTAAAGATACAAACATTATCCACCCAAAACTAAATGGTGCAAAGCATTCCAGTCATAGAGGTCATACACAATGGCTGAATGGTTTCTTAACTTTTCCATGAAATAAAGTTTGATAACTTAAACAGAGCATAAGGAAATGAGGAATCTCCACAGGTGCAGACCAAATACCTCACAAGCATGTCTGGTGGTTGCTAATGCACCTAGTTCATAAGAAGACATTAATTTAAACCCTGAATTTCAAACTGTAATAATCATATCTGGCAAATGATCCCTCTTTTTTTCAAATTCTACATTAGCCATACCGCCATAAAATATAACCTTCACCTTTGACAAAAATTGTCGTGGGTTGTCACAATTCAAAAAATTCACGCAGGACTTCCAAAATTTGTGCACATCATATATTTCAGACATTTATCACCCAAGAATAAATTTCACACTGTTTGGAAAGCATTTGCATGTAGTCAGTTAATTTTTATTCTCCAGACCAATAGCAACGGTACCGACTTTGTTAAGCAACAAAATGACTTGACAGTATTGCCACTCCTTTTAACGTCTATAACACATATAACTAGAGATGGTACAGACTTTTTTTCTTCAAATGCAATGGAAAAATGAGAAAATAACAGTCAAGTGAAGTAAATAGAAGCTTAACATATGGGATCAAAAGGAATATGAAGGGAAAAAAAAAAATTAGAGCTCACAAAATATGGATAAGATTTCTCAAGCCTACAAGTACTTCATCCATTTAGAAGAGCAATAACAGAAAACATGAAACCATATACACTCGAACATCTGCAAAATATTGTCTTTTAAAAAGGAGGTCTTGAGATTACAATTTTTTTTTCGGGTTAATTTCACAAACGGTCACTGAACTTACATCAAAATCACAAAATGGTCACTGAAGTTCAAAACTTNTAACAGAAAACATGAAACCATATACACTCGAACATCTGCAAAATATTGTCTTTTAAAAAGGAGGTCTTGAGATTACAATTTTTTTTTCGGGTTAATTTCACAAACGGTCACTGAACTTACATCAAAATCACAAAATGGTCACTGAAGTTCAAAACTTGTAGAAACGGTCACTGAACTTACCTAAACTTTCACTAACGGTCACTGAAGGACCAAAACACATGAATTGAATCCTTGACGACCTCAAGTGTAAATTTCATCTAATTTCATTTGCTCAAATTTTGCCCCAAAGTTGAAGAATTACCACTTTTTTCATCCCACCTACACCATATGGAGCCAGCGCCGGGAATTGCCAAATCCGACCACCATACCACCGACTAAACCATCGGATTTTTACACCACCACCACCTCCTAACCCCCCTCCACAATCCTATACCAACAAGCAGCCCCAACTGATAAAAAATCAAATGCAATTCCAGTTCAAAAAATCATCCCTACGCACGGTTTTACATCCAATTCCGGCCGATTCCGCCACTGCCGCAGCCACCTCCACGGCTCCACCGCATCATCGCCACCTCCACAAAAACACCATCGCCACCTACACACAAAAACCATCCAAACCCACCCCAGCCTCCACTGCTACCATAACAAAATTGCAAGCACAAATCAAAAACTGCCTGATTTTAATTGATTCAAATCAAGACGAATTGGTGCATTATTGGTTGATGTTAGGACATGATATTGACTGCCTGGATGAGGGCTATCGATTATTGGTGGTGCGCGACCGTGAGCATCGCCGGAGGTGGATTTTTCGGTAGAAAAGGGGTGTGCGAAATTTGTTGTTTTGGGCTGGATTTTCTGCTGCTTCCTTTGATTTGTGGCTGGTAGTTGGTTGGAGATTGTAGAGGGGAATGAGGCGAGGCTCATGGTGGTTGGATCCAGTGGTTTTTGGCTGCTGGAAAGTCGTGGTTTGTGGCTCCAAAGTGGTGGTGCCGGAAAGTGGTTAATATTTGGAATTAGGGTCAAATTTTGAGAAATTGAAATTAGATGAAATTTGCACTTGAGGTCCTCAAGGATTCAATTCATGTGTTTTGGTCCTTCAGTGACCGTTTCTGCAAGTTTTGAACTTCAATCACCGTTTTGTGATTTTGATGTAAGTTCAGTAACCATTTGTGAAATTAACCCATTTTTTTTCATTATAACAGCCATGTCAAACTGGAAAAGAAATCTTTCTTTTATCAAACTCTATCTCCATTTGAAGATGAGATTGTACAATGTCAGACGTCACTCAATACTAATTTAGCAGTGCACGAGATGATAAAATAAACATAAAAGACAAGAAAATATCATAGAAATGTTTACATCTATAAACTAAAATTGTAACCATAGCTCAGACTTCTCATTCCTGAGTATTTTTCCTGATCTAGTTATGTAAAAAATGACTCCACGTGAATTGATAGACCACAGAAATAACTTGAAATTAATTTTTTAACATCAAGTAAACCAAACACCGCCTGATGTGATCTTCGAGTACTAATCAAAAGTCTGTTTTTAGCTAACCTGTGTTTGCTGAGACGTCAAGCGCCTCCACATTCTATTAGTTGAACATTTCCTGAACATTGTAGCACATATCTAGTGTAAGGGCATCTAATGCCAAGTTAAATGATGTTCAATGGCGCCATTTTCAATCTTTCTTGGATATTCACACCCTTCTATCGTTTTCCCAATAAATATGCAGGTGTATTAGAAAACTTTGAGTGATGTCTAGTTTAATCACCCTCAAACCCAAATATAAACTCTGCCAATAATCTAAAGTTCTTTCCTTTTAATTCAACATGAATACCTATGAAATCGCCATCTTACAAAGTTCAGGTAGCAATAGAAAAAGAAAAATCAAACATATATACACTATTAAGATTTGAGATTTTATCTTAAAAGGTCGACCTTGTTAAAACGAGTAGCACAAGCCTCTATACGTTGATTTATATTTTCATCTTTATTTGATGTGAGTTTTTATCCTGACCCAACAAGATGGAGGCACGCGTGAGTAGACCAATCTTGAAATCGATGTCCTTATTTTTTAGTATTAATCGGATGAATTGTTAGTTGAATTTCAACAGGCTGTCTGTAAGTCGATGTATATTTTCATCTTTATTCTACTAGAAATTTTATCCCTTGATATACCACAGTCGGATTAAGAAATTAACCCTTATAACGTAATTCAAAGGAAAGAAAATTCACCATAAACAACAGGCTTGTCATCATCTGGGCTTCTAGTAGTATCAAAGAACTCCTCGAGTGGGTTGTGCTTATATGTAGTAGAGGAGGAGGCAGCCCCAGCAGCTGAAGCCTCTGATCTGGCCGCAGCAAAAAGTGTCCTTCCAAACACCCTTGTGAGAAACATTCTACAAAGAACTGATATTTTCTGCCAAAAAAAAAAACAAATCAGTAAAAGAAGCAGGAACTTGGAGAATTTTGAAAGCAATATCATGAACCCATTTCGCTCTTTGCGCATAACTAGTAAATTCAATTATGTGAAGAAAGAAAACAAGTAAATCCTCCTGAATATTATTGCAGAGGCCGTCATATATAGACTCAATTGAAAATAGAAACTTGCCTGTGGAAGATTAAAGGCTGTGCTCAGCGGTGGCGGCTGCGAGGTAAGGAAGGAGGTGGAGGAGAGGGAATGACGAAGGGTTGTGTTGCCCTGTTGCCACTGGTGGTAATATTAGGATTTGTTTAGTTTTTTTCCTTTTCTTCTCTAATTTATTTATTAAAATAACATCACATTTTTCAAAATTCATTTTTTCATCAAATTCATTTTTAACTATTCATCCTCTCACTAAAATAATTTCACATACACTCGTAAAATTTTTCAATTTTTAGAGCCCATTTGATACGGATTAAAATCCAATTAAAATTTAAAATATAGTCGTTATTAGGTCCCACTCGTCTAATAAAGTCAACAATAATGGCTAGTTTTTCAATTTTAATCTGATTTTAATCTCTAACAAACAGGCTCTTAATCTTGCATTATTCAAAAAAGTTATTTTCACAAAATGTAAACAAGGACTTGCTAAATTAGAAAAATTTTATCACGAAATTTCTACCAACTTTTATGGTGTGTTTGAGCCACATTATTTTGAAAGAATGTATTCTGAAATAGTAGATTGATTGAGAATGTGTGGTTGAAAAAGAAGGAAAAATTATTGATATGATAAAAAATATTATTTTATTGAAAAATGTATGGTTGAAAATGAATAGAATAATGAAAATGAAAATTTCAATGTGTACCAAACAAGGGCGAATCATACATTTATAAATAGGTGAAGCGAAGTCCCCACTTTTGTTTAAATACCAACACGATCCTTACAAATCAATTCAGTATTCACAGAGATACCCTATTAAATGCACATAAAATTTAAATTGTTACATTTCATTAAAGAAAATATCGTGGTTAACCTAAAATTCAATAGAGACAATATTGAATTAGATATTGAATTAGAGTCAATACTAAAACAATCTCATTTTCATCCTTGAAACTAATAGCTTTGGTACATTGTATATATGTATACATTATGGGCATGTTCGGTGGAGATTAAAATCGGATTAAAATTGAAAAATTAGTCATTATATTTAATTTTTATTAGACGAGTGGGACCTAATAACGGTCATATTTTCAATTTTAATTGACTTTTAAGTCATACCGACAGCCCTATGTTAATAGTAAAATATTATAATGGAATTAATGGATATATTCTAATGGCAACTTGTAACCTCTTAACAAATTGAAAATAATAAAAGTTATACACCAATGTCATTGCAAGAAATTTCAGTTTTTTCTTCTTACAATGAATGTAAATTAACAAGACATGTATGCTTTTAGCCCCTGTTTGATATTGATTAAAATTAAATTTTAATTTAAGTCAAAGTCGAACAATTAATTACATATTTTATTGATTTTATAACTTTTCAAACACATATTCCATCAAATTTTATCAAAATTGACTAAAAATCTAATTTTAATCTCCGATTTAATAAAAAAATCTTACATATTATTGTTTTTGAAAAGGGCAAAAAAAAAAAAAATCAATGCATATTAATGCTATTTGCCAATTGAATTAAATTATAAATATATTGGAAGTATTTATATCATATTATAAACCCATAATTAACAATTATTATTTTAAAAATATTTAATTCTCATACTCATTTTCAACCATACATTTACACAATAAAATATTTACACGTAAATTCAAAATTTTTCTCTACTTTTTAATTACACATTCTACAAAAAATCATTATTCAAAAAGTTAGGGACTAATAGTGAAATTTACATTTTTCCGTTTTTGCTTCCTTTTTCGGTTTATTATTATTATTATAAAGGAAAATCCGTCATCAAGCAAGGTAGACGGATTGTGAAGGACCATCCGAGTGGGAAACCAGAAAGTCCTCGAAATGCCAAAATATCAGAACAACTGTTCATTTAAAACGATGATGTTTTTGTATTATTCGCAGGCTAAGCCGATATGGTTCCGTTTGCCCATACCATCCACCCTTCTCACGCCATTCCTCACCCCCAAAATGGTGTCTTCTTTCTTTTTCCATAAACTCAGACACATATACATGTGAATATCTACACTCAAAGACACACAGTACTAGTATTCTTGATATCAATAACCCGCGGATAATCTACAATATAATTGTCTTAAGAACTTTGGCTCCAGCCCCATTTAATTTCTTTTTCTTCTTTTCTGGGCTATTAATAGCTGGGATTGGGATTTTTAGTGCATGCAAATTAGTGGAGAAATGGGCTTTTACTCAGGGGTGGCAGTAGTTGTCTTGGTTATACTGAATTTGATTGAAGTTAATGGTGAAATTCCGACAACCCTTGATGGTCCCTTCAAGCCTGTGACTGTTCCTTTGGATAAAAGTTTCAGGGGAAATGCAATTGATTTGCCAGACACGGATCCTAGGTTGCAAAGGAGTGTTACAGGGCTTCAGCCTGAGCAAATTTCTGTCTCTCTTTCTTCAACTCATGATTCAGTTTGGATTTCTTGGATTACAGGTTAGACAATTACTTGCCTTTTTCTGCTCAGTCCTGTTTTGATTTAAATAAAATTCAAGAAGATATGTAGGATCGGACTTTAACCATCTTATGTCAAACCAATTTGTCGACCACCATCATTTTAGTGACCCAAACCACGTGCATAAGAGTAGCATTATTGCTCCTCCAAGATGGATTAGTGTGATTCTTGAGGTTTTGGGTGATGATGTCATGTATTGACAAATTCTCCACACAATTCCCTTGCCTTTCATTCTCAATAAGAAAGTATATATATTACAACGAGAAAGATCTATTTACCTAAAATACGAAGACTGAATTAAGGAAGAATATTTCTCAAGAGATATGCACAATAAAATCCTACACAGCAATATTAATATCGTAATACCCCCCCCTCAAGTGGGAGCGTGAAGATCCCGAACGCCCAACTTGCAAAGGAGAAACCCAAATTTCGCTTTCCCCAACGCTTTTGTAAAGATGTCCGCCAATTGAACACTAGTGGGAACATATGACGGGCAAATCATCCCTTCAGTAATCGCATCTCAAACAAAATGACAGTCAGTCTCTATATGCTTTGTTCTTTCGTGAAAAACTGGATTTTGAGCAATGTACAACGCTGACCGACTATCACAATACAACTTCATACCCTTCGGATGGCGCACACCCAAGTCACCCAGAAGTTGTTTAAGCCACTTTAACTCACACACTGTTGCCGCCATAGATCTATACTCAGCCTCCGCAGAGGATTGAGACACTGTTTGTTGCTTCTTGGTTTTCCACGACACGGGAGAACAACCAAGCAACACGAACCAACCTGTCAAGGAACGCCGCGTAAGTGGACAATTGGCCCAATCCGAGTCACACCACCCTTCGAGGCTGAGATCACTATCAGCACGAAGCAAAATCCCTTGCCCGGACTCTTCTTCAAATATCTCACAACCCTGAGAGCCGCCTCCCAATGATCCGCACGTGGCTGTTGCATAAATTGGGACAAAATATGAACTGAGTATGCAAGATCAGGTCTTGTCATAGACAAGTAAATCAATCGCCCTACAAGACGCCTATACGGCGCTGGATCCGCAAGGAATTCGCCCTTAGTAAGGGCCAAATTGCTGCAGGCTTTGCTCCCAATAAACCCGTTTCAGAAACTATATCAAGTGTATATTTTCTTTGGCAAAGAAAAATTCCTTCTGGATTGCGGGCTACCTCTAGCCCTAAGAAATATCTCAAAACTCCCAAATCCTTCATATGAAAGCACCGGCCAAGGTAGTCTTTAAAAGTTACCAATGCAACCTTATCATTCCCGGCAATAATTAAGTTATCAACATACACTAACACATGGATCTGAGTTCGTCCCCTGCACAACCCAAACAAGGAATAATCTGAATAGGATTGCACAAATCCGTAATTCTTCAATGCTGTTGACAGTTTTGCAAACCAACATCGGGGAGCTTGTTTCAGACCATACAAGGACTTTTTCAATCGGCAAACCATGTTAGGATTTGAATTCTTGAAACCTGGAGGAACCTTCATATAAACTTCCTCACTTAAGTCACCATGAAGGAAAGCATTATGCACATCCATCTGATGAACCTCCCAATTTTTAACAGCAGCTATTGCAAGAAAAATACGAATCGTCACCATTTTAGCCACAGGAGCAAATGTCTCGTTATAGTCAATTCCCTCCACCTGATGATTGCCATAGATCACAAGTCTTGCTTTGAGGCGCTCTATGCTGCCATCGGACTTATACTTAATTTTATATATCCACTGGCTCCCCAGTGCTTTCTTTCCGGGTGGAAGAGGCTCCATTATCCATGTCTCATTGTCTTCAAGGGCTCGTATCTCCTTACCCATCGCATCCCGCCATCCCGAGTCTTTTATTGCTTCTTTAAAATGCTTTGGCTCATGTCCCACTGTGACGGTGGCAAGAAAATTCCTGTATCTCACAGAAAAACGTTCACAATTCACAAAATGTGTTATAGGATAGGCCGTATCTGAGGAAGATGAAGGAGTTGATGAAGTCTCAGATGGACTTAATTTTCGTTGTCCTCGTCCTAGCGCACTGTCAACTTGCACACCTTGCTCCTCCACAATATTTTCCAGCCGTCATCACACACATCCTCAGGTGCGAGCTGTTGCACGGGCTGCACCGCAGCACCAGACCCCCCCCTCGAGAGTGGGCATTGCCTCCAACCCCCCCTCAACGCACACATCACACTCGTCGACACCCTCATCCTCACTCCAGGCCCCATCCTCACTGTGCGCAAGCATAGGAGTCACCACATGCCGTGGTTTGGTAGTCGCAAAAGGAAATTCTACATCCCGTGAGACAAAGTACTCATGAGTTTCTAAATCATACAATTTCCAACCTTTCTTCCCAAAAGGATAGCCAACAAAAACACACTTACGGCTCCTACTTGCAAATTTATCACCTTTGTGTCGTTGTTTATGAGCATAGCAAAGGCAACCAAACACACGAATAGCATCATAAGAAGGTACTTTCCCAATCAACATTTCATATGGCGATTTAGATTTAAGCAAAGTGGAGGGTGTTCTATTAATCAAGTGACATGCTGTCAACACACATTCGCCCCAGAATTTGATTGGTAAGTTCCCTTGAAATCTTAATGCTCTAGCCACATTTAAAATATGTTGGTGTTTTCTCTCAACCCTCCCATTTTGTTGTGGAGTCCCAACACAAGAAGTCTCAAAAAGAATTCCAGTATTTCAAAAATAATCATGCAAACAATAAAATTCAGTCCCATTGTCACTTCACACACGTTTTATCACCTGTCCAAATTGTCGTTCAACCATAGCAACAAAAGTAAGAAACATAGATTCAACTTCCAATTTATTGCATAGTAAATAGACCCAAACTCCTCTTG
>CAIGRO010313628.1:0-21829 GCA_903798355.1 Fraxinus baroniana | reverse complement strand
TATTTACTTTTGATATTAGTGTCTTCGTTATCGACTCCAAGTAGTTGAATTAACATCCTATATTACTGTCATCGCCACCACTTGATTCTCTACTCGCTCTTTCGATAAACTTTCATCAACTTCGCCGTCAAAATAGGTAGAACGTTGTAACCTTTACTTAAACCGCCTCTAATGGCACCTAATGATACCCTGAGCTGAGCTAAATGCGTATTTTATTTTATAATCATTCACTTTTGATTTATTTTTTTTTTCCACCTTTGCAATATTTAAAAAACCCTTCGTCCTTGAATTTATATTCAGATTTAGAAGGAAATAATTAGATAAAAAGGGAAGAAACTAACAAATTTTAATTTATTTTCCATCAACGGAAATTTTCGTTCAATGCCACATTAAAGGAAGGCCCAAAGCCAACTTTAGGAAAGATTTTTATATTTTTTTTGATAAAGTTCATTAGGTATAGGAAAGAGTTTCTAGGCTCTTAACCTAAACCCACATGAGAGGTTTGCCGTTTCTCTCTAAACACCTAAGATTCACGAACAAACTAATGGACACTTCTTAATAGCATTATACATTATGGGACCAATCATATATCCAAGATTTAATAAATTGGTACGTACAAATTAAACATGTCACTTCCAAGATATATCTTCAACTAATTCAACAAAATAATGAAAGGTTGGGATGATCAAGGCAACACAATGGCTTTGAGAAAGAACTATTGTCATACTCCTCTTTCCCTCTCTTCCACTATTCTTGGTTATTGACATAATTGGAGCCTTGAGACAATCTTGATTTGATCAAGTTTGTCGTTTTTCAGACTGTACAACCAATATTCGGCTTCCCATCTCCAGCAAGACCATGGTATGAATTAACACAAGAACAAGTCTCTATCAGACCTATTCATCAACCTGTCGACACAGCATTATATGCTGCAACCATGAGTACATCCTAAACAACCATAAACTCTTTTAAAGGTACCTTTCGCTGAATCTTCAACGGACTAAAGGTTAGTCCACGTAGAAGTATCAAGAAAACCTCTGAAAAAAAAAATCCTGTTAGTTTTCCCCTATTAAGTCCCACGATAACTAAAGGCAATGATCTGAATTCTGTTATCTTAAAAATGTATTTCTTTTTTTTTTTAGTTGCAACCATTATAGCCTTGAGCACTCAGTAGCTGTAGGAAAAATTGTTCAGAGTCAGTAGAGTTGAATTTGGATTGATTTTAGATGAAAAATATTTGATATAAGTCCTTTTTGATTCAACAAGCAATCAGTTGTGTTCGACTCACAATTTTTCGCAAGTGTTTTGCACTTAAATTTTCACGTAAATTTTAATGTTTTTTCTTCATAGATGCACCATAAATTTGTCATCCCTTGTTGCGAAAAGGAAAACTATCACTCTAAAATAGAGATCTAAGAAAACTAGGAAATAAAAAGGTTTGAAGCATGTTGTGTGTTCACTATGAAAGTGCAAATCGCAAGTGCACGAGTTGCATTTAAGTAATAAAGTGGATTTTTTGAGTTTGAGTTGTCAATCACTTGAGGAATGTTTAATTACACAAATTTAATCAATTTAATTTTAAAAATAAAAATAAACACACAATAAAGATCTTCATTTTGAAAAATAAAGAAAATTAACTAAAAATTTACAAAATAAGAAAACAATATTTTGGAATTTCAGAGGAAAAACGTGGTTGAAATTTATGGTTTCGTTTAACCGTTGCCTAATTAATTTATTCACAAACTAATTAACAAATTATTCATTTACGATGTTAAACCCGATTTTTCAAGTTTAGCTAATTACCTCTCTTTATCAAAATTAACTCTAATTGATTAGTTTAACGTACTATATTATTTCTATATCGATTAAAAATAAACAACCGCATTAAATTTTTGTATAAATAGCTCAGTGGCTCACCTAAAATACACAATTTTTTCTCGAACGATATATAAATCACTAAATATAATCATCTATTGATCATATAAATGAAAATACAATAATAGGAATAGTAAAAACCAATGTTTTGAAAATCGGACTAGACGTTGACCCAGAAAAAGAAGAGGGTAAAGAGTTAAAAGATCGAGCTGATGTTAAATTAGAGTTGACTGAAAATTAAATTAATTAATTAATTAAAATTTTATTTGAATGTATACTATATAGATATAAACCTTTTAAAAATTCAGATGAAGTTTAAAAATATTTTAAGTTTTTTTCATTTGTTAATTACTTTTTAACAACCATTTCATTACATAAAAATTAAATGGGCCCAAAAAAGTCAAAAGCAACATAAGAAATAGGTAGGGCCAATAATGTTATAAATATAGGTGGGCATGAGGTGAGTTGGGTGGACTTTTGTCTCAACCCAATATGATCGTTTTGATCATAATTTAATTCAACCCAACACACTTAAATGTTGAAATCCAACCTAACACAACCCAATCAAGTATCGGTTGGGTTGGGTTCGATTGGTCGGTTTGTAACAACTGTCAAAAAAGACTAAAGTAGGTGGGTCGGGTTGGACGGATTTATAATTGATTCTTGACTAATATAATATTAGGTCTCTTTAGTTGCAACAAAAAATCTGAATTATTTTGGCACTTCATGTCCGAAAATGTTACATTGACAGATTGATATTAAATTATATGAAACCAAGAAATTTTTTGACAATTAGAATATTTTGTGTTGAATGTGTATTTGTTTATACTATTTTTCATAAAATGCATTCTATCCAAATCTTATAATATTATTATAAGAATTTCTAAACAAAATCATAAAACTTGTAAAGTTTATAAATATAGTCAAGTTGGATTGAGCGGGTTTATTCGATTTTCATGAGTTAACCCATATAACTCGATCCAACCAAACCCTCCTACACAACTAACATATCCAACCAGTGTAAAAACAACTAAAAAATCGACCTAAACCGGTTGGGTTGGGTTGGTTCGGTTTGGATGATTTTGATGAGTTGGGTCGGGTTTTTTCCACCCCTAGTTATAAACCTAAGAATCTATTCCATTTCAAGAAGATGGTGCTGTTTCCTTTTCATTTTCTTCATTTGGCTTCTTCTTCTCAATATATCAAGTGGTGGCTTCTTCTCAGATTATCCGACGACTTCTTCCTTATATATTCTCAGCAACTTATTCTGAACCAATCGTCAGACCGGTTCACGGGTTTTCCAATCAAATCGACCTGACCAGTTCGATTTTCAAAACACTGGTAAAAAAAATGAACATAAATAATATTAATATCAAATAATAAATATTGAAATGAATTAAAGTTTGGTTACAGTCCAACCATAAATCTCAATATAAATATTTAACTCATGTTAAAAAAATGATAAAAAAAGAGAATTTTTATAACAATACAGTACTAATATGGCAAAAAAAGAAGAAGAGAAAATACAAGGTTATATCCTTCCTTCTTGGAATTTTTTTTAAGATGAAAATTGCCGCCCTCCTTTAATTTAAAAAAAAAAAAAAGTTTCTCCAACACCTTTGATGTTTTCTCCTTTTGTGCTCTATGATTTTTCCCAAAATACCAAGAAAATATGGGGGGAAAAAAAGAGAAAATAAAGAGAGAAAAATGAAAATGAAAAGAGAAGATGAAGATTGGGGATAAAAGCCAAGTTATACACTTTAGAACCCTAAAAAAACATCCTCCTAAAATTGTAAAAGGCATCCTCAGATTTTCGGACCAACAGCAAAACGGTCCCCATCACTTCGCTTGGGCACGTGCCTAGTAAGGACTCAGGCACTCCTGAGCCATTGGGTTGCTCTCAGTAACCCAAAAAGGAGCCAAGTCGTGTGCCTGGCTAAAGTTTCGATGTGTCTGCATTTTCGTCTCCATGTAAATTGCAATCTGATCCTTCGACTATGATCTCATAGTGCTTACTTTTTTATAAATAATGACTAAACAAATTCAAGATTCACTAACATAGAGAAAAAATATGTGATGAATCTACTTAGAAAAATCAACAACTATGAAGAAAAACCACCAACAAAAACAAATTCCTAAAATCGACAACTTACTTGTAATTAGTGACCAGTTATCACAGGGATGAAATTCAATTAAAATACTTAGCCAAATTTTCGCCTATGATGGCACTAAGTCTCTACTTAGTTAGCCTACCGATTTTCACAATGCACACACACGAAGTAAGGCAACAAAGTAAAGCAAGACAGTATTACGAGTAAACCCACTTGTTTTATTACTCAACAATAATACAGGACATGAAGGAACATAACACGTTTTTCTGTGTCTCATCAGTCAGACATTCTCTTAATTTATAGGACAAAACTCTTGTGCAAGTAACACTCTTAACATTTAAAGGGACAAACTAACCCAATTGGCTAGAAAATGCTAGAAACCGTATCCTACAACTATTCCTAGCAACTATCCACACTTTCCACTCGTACGGACTCCGAAAACTGCCCAGCACATGTGCCCCATTTGGACACCCGAATTTGTGGACTTTAGCCTACTAACAGCAAGTTGGATCAGCCATGCCTTGCTAAATTGCAACACTCTGCCCATGAACAGCAAGCCAGATTAGCCTATGTCTTGCCAATTTGCAACACCTTGACACCAAGCCAAACTGAAGAATCATTCGCACATCTTCCTTGCCCAAAATCCGAAGCGTGCACCATCAACACATCTTTCTGAAAAATCTCGAAATGAGGTGCAAGATATTCTCATGCCATCGCGCATGTCAACCTTCAAGGGGCTGACAAACCTCCCCCACTAGAAGAGTCCGACGTCCCTGTCGGAAGAGAATCAAGATACTCATTCACCTTGTCCTCAAATTGCCATAGATCAACGTCCATTTCATAGGTTGTATCAACTCCAGTGTCACCTTTACACAGAACAAGATAATATGTCTGTCTATTTTTCTTACTTGCCCTCATTGTTCGATGATCCATGATCTTTACCACCTCCTTATCATATTGTTTTCTAATCATAGGAGGAGTCCTCGTGGCCTGCAAACGATCTTCTTCCACCAAACTTTCATTAAAGGGCTTCAGATAGCTCACATGGAAAGTAGGATGCAACTTCAAACGATCTAGTAGCTTCAATTGATGTGCTACTTTCCCAACGCACTTGATTACTTTGAAGAGACCATCATACTTTTGAATGAGCCCACAATGTATAGTCTTACTACTAATCTTTTTCCAGATATGTGAAGTCAATTTCAACAAGACTTTATCACCAACTTGGAACTTCACATGCTTTCGATTCTGATCAGCATACTTCTTAATCCATTGGGCAACCTTCGCAGTACTGTACTTTGCTTTCTCAATCATTTTCTGCTTGTCTTGAGCAAATCGAAAAGCAGCTGGACATACACTGCGTCCCCCCTCTTTCACAATATCAAAAGGAGTCTTAGGCATATGTCTTATAGTTAACTCGGCTGACACATCCCCGTAGCAGATGATTGATGGAGATTGTAGCAAAACTGAGTTGTATCAAGTAAGGCAACCTAGTTCTTCTGACTGGCTGTAACATAATATCTGAGATATTCCTTCAGCAATGCATTTATCCTTTTCATCTCACCATCAGTCTGAGAATGATTTGCTGTTGAAAACTTCAATTCAGACCCCATCATGTTGAACAGCATAGTTCGAAATTTTCCTGTAAATTGAGAATCCCGATCACTCACAATATCCTCGGGTATTCCAAAGTACTTTACCACATTTTTGAAGAACAATCCAGCAATAACGTCCGCACTGTACTCATGCGGAGCTGGAATGAAGATTGAATATTTCGAGAACCTGTCTACCACCACCACCACCATAATAGACTTGAACCCATCAACCTTCAGAAAACTAGAAATGAAATCCATAGAAATCGACTGCTATGGCAGTTCTGGAACCAGCAAAGGCTGGAGCAAACTGCTTCTTTCCTCTTTTCTATTTTATTCTGCTGGCCTACCAAGCAAGACTTCACATATACATCTACCTCGTCACCCATCTTTGGCCAGTAAGATGATTTCGAGAGCAAATCCAGCATCCTTTCAATGCCCGAATGGCCTACCCATAACGGATCATGAGTTTCCTCCAACAGCATGTGCCTCAGTCCCCCACTTGAAGGCACATACAATCTATTGCCTTTGGCATAGATCAAACCGTTTTCAATCCAATATCGTCTCACCACGCCGTCCTTAATTTCCTGCAATAGCTTGGTATAGGCAACATCTTTCTCAACCCACTATTTGATTTTTTCAAGAAAATTCGATTCACCCGTCATCTAAGTTGATACATATGCTTCCACAGACTTTCAACTGAGTGCATCAGCAACTTGATTCTGCTTGCCTGGCTTGTGAACCCATACAAAATCAAATTCAGCCAGAAACTTCTGCCATCTCGTATGTTTTGTCAACAATTTCTTTTGGGACCGGAAATATGTATTGGCTATATTATTTGTTAGAACAGTGAATATTGTTGTTCTGCCTCTTACAATTTTTTACTTTCATAAGCGATCGGATGACCCTTTGTACCAATACACCACCAAGAGCACGATCAGATGCATCAGTGTGTACTTCAAATAGCTTCTCAAAGTCAGGCAGCTACAGTATTGGTTCCGTTGAAACGGTCTGTTTTAACTTCTCGAAAGCTTGTTGGCACTCCTCAGTCCATTCCCACTTCCGATCCTTCTTCAGTAAGTCCGTCAAGGCGTTCACTTTATTGGAATAGCCTTGAATGAATCGTTGATAATAGCTGGCTAATCCAAGAAATGAATGTAGTTCAGCAACTTTGGATGGACTTGGCTACTCCATGATAGCCTTCACCTTCTTTCCATCCATTCTGATTCTTCCTTGACCCACCCAGTGTCCTAAAAAACATTACTTTCGACCGGCAAAACTAGTATTTCTCCTTCTTGACATACAATTAATGTTCTCTAAGCCGTGAGACACCTTGATTAGGTGGACAATATGATCACCCAGTGATCTACTGTATATCACAATGTCATCCAAATAGATGACCATAAAATCATCCAGGAACTCGTACAACACATTATTCATTAAGCTACAGAAAGTAGCAGGTGCATTTGTGAGATTGAAGGGCATAACCAGAAACTCAAATGAACCATACCTTGTCACACGGCAGTCTTTGATTCATCCTCTTTAGCAATTCTTACTTGCCAATAGCCCTACCGCAAATCCAGCTTGGTGAAGAATGAAGCCTTCGCCAACCGATCAAACAAATCAGCAACATTAGGTACCGGGTACTTATTCTTCGCCATCACTTTATTCAGTGCACAATAATCCACAAACATCCTCATGGAACCATCACGCTTCTTCTAAAATAAAACTAGGGCACCATAGGGAGCTTTCGAAGGTTGAATGAATCATGCATCAAGTAAATCATTAAGCTGCCTCCTCAACTCTACCAATTCCGACGGAGCCATTAGATACGGGATTTGTACTGAAGCCCTTGCACCTAGTTCAAGTTCAATTTTGTGATCAACAGCACAACGAGGTGGGAGAGTTCTTGGAAGTTCTAGGGACATTACATCAACGAAATCCTCCAAGATACTTGCCACCTGATCAGGTTCTTCCATAACCTGGTCTTCTTTAATCCCAATCAAAACTGCAACGTAAGTCATCTCCCTTTTCTTCAGACCCGCCTTAAGTTATTTTGCAGATTGTATCTCATCCTGAATCTGCATCCCTTTATTCTTATCAAGATGTCTCGCTGGTACTAAGCACGGACTTTCTTCATCTACAATGTATAATCCATTCAGATACGGTACCACAGACGCTTTCGCCTTGACAAAGAATTCGATATTAAGGATCAAATCAAAATCATCCAAA
The DNA here is from genome assembly GCA_903798355.1 of Fraxinus baroniana. Classification (NCBI taxonomy): domain Eukaryota; kingdom Viridiplantae; phylum Streptophyta; class Magnoliopsida; order Lamiales; family Oleaceae; genus Fraxinus; species Fraxinus baroniana. The sequence goes on along the minus strand of CAIGRO010313628.1, from coordinate 14,019 downwards.
TGAACAGTCATCAGATTGTACTTTCCTTCCCATTCGCTCACATGAAGGGTGACTTCAGTAGATCCCTTCACAGGCTGTGCTGCAGAATTTACAGCCTTAATTTTCGTAGTCACCTGGGTCATGCTTCAACCCATCTTTTCCACTATCCTGGAACTTACAAAGTTGTATGTAGCACCCGTGTCCATCATTGCCAACACTTCTGTCCCATCAATAGTAACTCGAACATACATCAAGCCACGCTGCAGTGTAGTGATGGCATTCACGAGTTGTAGCAGATTCACTCGTGTGAGGGCATCATCCGAGCTGTCATCACTGCCTTCCAACCTTAAAGCATTCAGTTTCTCCCTCTTTAGACAATCCTTTGTATGATGGGGACCGTTGCAAATGAAGCATCCAATGAAACTTTTTTACTTATAACACTGATCACCATATTTCGATTTAGGATCCTCGAATTTCTTCTTCTTGTCCCCTTTCTTCCAGTCTTTCGACCAGCCTTTTTCTCGATGCTTTTCCTCTGAACAAAGGAGTTACTGTCCATCTTGTAATCAATAAGACAATTCGTTGTCGCCATTGTCGAAGGAATGTCCTTTATTCGTTGCCTCCGCAATTCCACTTGTGCCCAACCTTGTAATCCCGACATTAAATTGAAAAGCTTATCCTCCTCAAACATATACTGGATATCCACATGAAACTACTGAATTCCTTCACGTATTCCCAAACATCACCCATATGTCTTAACTTTTTGAGAGATTCTCTTGCAACCCAGGCCATGTTACAAGGCAGGAAATGATCTTTCAATTCCTTTTGTAATGTTTTCCATGTAACAATAGGTGACTTATTCCAAGTTCGCCACCACAAATTTGAATCTCCCGACAGATACATTGAAGTGATATTTATCCGCTCGTCCTCTGGAATACGAGCAGCCTTAAAGTATTGCTCCATATCCCATATGAAATTTTCCAACTCCTTGGCATTACAAGCACATTGAACTGCTTTGGTTCCGGAACATAAATTTTAGAAGCACCCACTGCCTCCTGCACAGTGGTACTGTTTAGGGCCAATTTTAGCAAGGAAATCTCACTCTCAAGGGCATCAAAATGAGGCTTTGAGTTATCCTCCAATTTCAACAAATCTTTCATGAACGAAGATTGTCTTTCGTCAACTCCACTAGCAAACTCCTCGAATTGAGCCCTCAGTTCGGTATGCACGTCGTTATGTGCATGGACCTGTGCAGCCAAATTGACTACAATGTCGGTCATAGGGACACCAGCAAAATCCTCCAACAGAGAAACCCGATCCTTGAGATTCTGATTTGCAGCCATATCTGTAAGCGAAACCCAACAACTGCAACGAGGCTCTGATACCAATTATCACATAGAGGAAATCCAAGTAAAATATTTAGCCAAGTTTTTGCCTATGATGGCACTAAGTCTCTACTTAGTTAGCCTATAGATTTGCACAATGCACACACATGAAGTAAGGTAGCAAAGTAAAGCAAGACAGTATTACGAGTAAACCCGCTTATTTTATTACTTAACAATAATACAAGACACGAAGAAATACTGAAAGAATACAACAAGTTTTTCTGTGTCTCGTCAGTCAGTCCTTCTTTCAATTTATAGGTCAAAACTCGTGTACAGTTAACACCCTTAACTGCCAAAGGGATAAACCAACCTAATTGGCTAGAAAAATACTAGAAACTATATCCCACAACTATTCCGAGCAATTGTCCACGCTTTCCACTAGTATGGACTCCAAAAACTACCTAGCACGTGTGCCAAACATGTGCCCCATTTGAACACCCGAATTTGGGGACTTCAGCCCACTAACAGCAAGTTGGATCAGCTCATGCCTTGCTAATCTGCAATATTCTACCCATGAACAGCAAGTTGGATCAGTCCATGCCTTGCCAATCTTCAACACCTTGACACAAAGCCAAACTGAAGTATCATTCCCACATTTTCCTTGCCCGAAATCCGAAGTGTGCACCATCAACACATCTTCCCGCAAAATCCCGGCATGAGGTGCAAGGTATTCTCATGTCATAGCGCATGTCAACCTTCAAGGGGCTGACACCAGTCCATGTAACTTGTAATTGAATGCATTTGGCTAGGACTAGACAAACCCAACTCAAACCGCTCAACCGGATCAACCCAATCCAAAACTATCGGATTAGGTCGGTTTTAAGTTCAAACTGATTGACAAGAATATTATGCACCAAAGCAAATTTATTTAACGATAAAATAAAAATTAAGGGCATAATAATGAAATGAATGAATCTCAAAAAATTGTAAAAAAGAAAATACTTCATAATTTATAATTCATTTATAAATTATTTATCGAAAGAATTCCTTATATAGGTGCTAAAAAATGGAGGTTTTCAAGTAATTTCAAATTTCGAAAAATTGTTTAAATTCAACAAAAAGTAATCGAATTCAATTTTTATTGGGCCGAAACCCAAACCGAACAATCCAACCCACTGTAAGTCTTCTTTAATTCTATAAATGATTGTATCATTAGCAAACTATCGGATCGAAACCCACTTGATGACTTTTTCCCGCAATTCTTTCAACGTTCAAACGCTTTGCTAGCCTCTGAAGGCCACCATGCATCCGTAGAAATTCTATTTTCCGCTTCTTGTCGAACACCTGTATTCCAAAATACATATGCATCAGTTGCATGAATTGGGACAAAATTTTTACCAAGAATGTGAAATCATATGTGATGTTGGGTTTGATTTCTGTCGACAACATTGGAAGTCGAGAAGCCATAAACAAGGTAAAGTGAGTGAAACTTATTCCCATTAGCATGTTCATGAAAAAAAAACTATGCCTTGGCGGCGACGCTTAAGCAAAACAATGAATTAAGGATTTTGGGATCTTTGTCGACGTCAAATTATCAAAAATTAACCTTTCGAACAAAACAGAATTCAATCCCAAAGTAAGGGAGATTGCCTTATGAATTTGTTAACGTGAGTCCCAACTGAATGAGCAATGAGAAAAATGATGGGAATCGAGATAATGATAAATTACTCTAAGAAACCCGGTATGTGTAGAAGCTCATGGAAAATAGGAAAGAATTCGATAAATGATATTGAATTTTTGTTCCAAATAGTTTGAGATTAAAACCTTTTTTCCAAGAACAAATTTCAGCTCACTGAGCTTCTCTTTTCATTCACATTATATATACATTAATTCAATACAAACAATTACATACAAGGGGAGTGTTTTGATTCTATCAACCTAATTCTGCAACTGGCTTAACAACTTATATTCCCACTCTTAAAAATCAAGGGTGTACGTTGCCTTGCATTATGGATTTTGAAATGCAATTGGGTGGTTATTTGTCGCAGTTATGTTGGTTGAATTATTCTAACACTCCCCCTCAAAGTGGAGTATGTCTTTACCACTCAAAGTTTGTCTCTAAGAGAGAAGAATCTTGAATGAGTAAGGGGTTTTTGTTGGGAAATTGGTTTTAATTAGTTGGTTTGACCAACTTTTGATCAATTATTTTAATAAGTCCCGTTAGTTGGACAAAATATTTCTTTGACCGAGTGTGTTCTACTTCATGAGTATATTAATATAATGTATTTATTTTCTCAAAACCAATTAAAGTGGATGAGAAATTAAGACAAAAAATTGATCACTTGAAGTTGAAATAAATTAGGAATAAAAATTGGTGGGAAATTGAAAAATGACAATCTCACATAGGAAAATTAGAAGAATAGAAACCCATATTGCTCAAGTTTAGGACTTGGGTTTGGACTCCAAGGAGTACCAAAAATCTTTGAAGGGGAGAAGACCTACATGGCAGTAGGTTGAGCCAAATCCATACGCGCGTGTCGCCTCGGCTCAACAAGGTCACAGATCGTGGGTCGTGGGCTTGGGCCAAGTGGATATATATTTTTTTAGTAAAATAATATTGGAATTATATTATATTATTATTATTTAAAATAATATATTTATTTATTTTTTTCTGTACGCAACACGTGGCATCTTTTAGAAATTGATGGTTAACGGTTCAACTGCCTGTCCAAACGGATTATGTTTGTTGAAGACAACTTTTCGATTGTTGTGCCTTTTGGACTCAACTTTTCAACTTCTATATAAAGGTCCCCATACCCCGAACTTATTCACTCCAAATCAATTTTGATTTTTCTTTCTTGCAAATTATATTAAGGAATAATCTACTTGTACATCTGGGTGTCCATTATCGACACCCCGATAGACACCCGGATATACCCGTAGATTCACTCTTATATTAATTATTTCCAGCATTATTCTATATTTTGCATTTCAGTCTCGAATATTATTTTCGTACATTTTAATTATCCATTTTAGAGAGATCAAAAACGTTAGTAGGTTCGTCAGTCTTGTAATTTGGAGTGCTATTATTACAAGTCGAGGTTATTGTATTTTGGGAGACGAATACTGGAAGACTATCAGCACCAGTGCAGAATCATCGTTTTAAAGAGAAAGAGTCGAACTCTTGCCTCGACCATTATTATTTTATTTCGTTCATTTTTGCAAGTCAGTATTCTGCCCAGCTATTTATTCATCGCAAGAGATTATTTTCATAATAAATTATTGCACAGTAAAATCCAATACTTTCTGTATTTAGCCTCTATACTTGACCTTGCAACAACATGTTGCTTCTTAGAACACCAAGATACTAAGTTATCTTCGCAATATACACAATAACCCGTAGTAGACCTTCTATTGTCTAGACTTGATGCCTAGTCAGAATATGCAAATGCAGTTATGTCAAGGCTATCACTTTTTCGAATAGCAAGACCATGATTTAGTGTACGTTTCAAGTACCTGAACACTCTCTTAAGCTCCTTTCAATGAGCATCTGTGGGTGGGAGTTTGCAGAAAGTGGCTCATTCTATTCACAAAATAAGTGATATCAAGTCTCGTATGGGCAAAATACTAAAGACCACCAATAGCACTTCTATACAAAGTTGGATCCTTCATGACCCATCCTTCAGTCTTGGAGATCAACTTGCCTACTACCATAGGTATTAAGCTTGGTTTTAGATTCTCACAGTTGAATCTCTTGAATAAGCTAGTTACATACTTTGTTTGAGTCAATTACAGTCCTGTTTTGTCTCTATGTACCTCCATACCCAATAATTGACTAAGATTTCCCATATTCTTAATAGTATAACATGTGTTCAAATTATCAATAAACTCATGTAGTTGTTGATTGTTGTTCCTTGTTATTACTACATCATCCACGTAGACCAGTGCAAATAACACATCTCCACCATCTATTAAGAAGAATAGTGAATTATCCATTTTGGACTATTTGAAATTCCATTTCAATTGAGTACTCTTCAATTTCTCATGCCAGGCTCTTCAGGCTTGCTTCGGTCTATACTGAGCATTTTCTAATTTGCACACAAAACGGGGATTTTTCACATCTACAAAACCTTGTAGCTGATTCATATATACTATCTCATTTAACTTGCCATTTAAGAAGGCATTATTTAAATCAACATATCTGATCTGCCAGTCTCTTGATACAGTAAGTGTTAAAATGACTTTTTAGATGGGTTAATGCCTTTATAGCATGGCTGAACGTTTCACCAAAATCCACTCCAAGTGTTTTGAATAAATCTTTTGGCAACTAAACTTGCTTTATGCCTTTGCACTTTACCTTTTGAGTCATACTTCAACCTAAATACCCATTTATTTCCAATTATCTTCATTCCCGATTTAGGAGGTACCAATGTCCATGTTTTATTTTTCATCGAGGCGTTATATTCTTCCTACATTGCCTTCTTCCAATTATCACTCAGTAATGCATCATCAACAGTTAATGGTTCAGTCTCTACTAATTTGTCCAATACCTGACTTGTGTAAACCTTTGGTTTGAAGATTCCAACATTGCTTCTAGTAACCATGTGATGTCCAACATTTTGTGTTGCATTTTGATCTTGAATGTTCACTTCCAGTATCTTCAACTCCACATCCACCTTGTTGGATTCCAACTACCACCTGATCAACTGATTCATCTTGATTCATCTCACCACCATTGTTCTCTTCATTTACCTCACCTTCTACTTGAAGATCTAGTTCTCTGTTAGAGAATCCTACTACAAGTAATGTACCAAGATAAGTTATATCATCTGCACTTTGAGGTATTGTTCTGTGACTAGACTCATCATTAAAGAAAAGAAAGCTCATAGAAGTTTTAGAAGTTTGTGGTTGAATCAGTTTGTTTAGGAAACCATACTTGAATGGAGATTCTAGTCATTAAATACGACATGCTTGGATATGTAGATTCTACCATTTTAGCTTAGGCACTTATACCCCTTGTGTGAATCACTATAGCTAAAGAAGACATACATTTGTGAATAGAAATTGAGTTTGTGCTTTTGGTAAGATCTAAGACAGGGGGTAACATGCACAACCAAATGTTGTAAGCACTTTGTAATCAAAATCTCTTCCATACAACACTTGAAAAGGTGATTTATGTTGGAGTATAGGGATAGGTAGTCTGTTGATCAAATAAGTTGTTGATTTGAATGATTCTCACCAGTAGTATAAGGGCATTTGTGCTTGAACCAAAAGTGTTAGCCCAGTCTTAGTAATGTGTCTATGTTTTCCCTCTACCCTAGCGTTATGTACAGAGGTATATGGACTAGAATGCCTAAGTTCAATCCCAGATTCTAAGGTAAGTTTGTTAAAGTTTTCGAACTCTCCTCCATAGTCAAATTGTAGTGTTTTAATCTTCTTTTCTAACTTGTTTTCCACCAATTTTTTGAATTGAGAAAGATATTTAGTGCCTCAAATTTGTGTTTCATAGGGTAGATCCAAGTGAATCTGCTATGATCATCAACAAAGATAATATAGTACCTAAACCTTGAGGTAGAATTCTTTGGTGTTGATTTCCAGACATCTGTGTACAAGATCTAATGGACATGTGATGACGATATATTAAAGGTAATGCATGAGATTTACCAAATTGACATACTTAACAGAAAACTGGACTTTCATTAGCTTTAGTAAATTTATTACAGGACTTTAGAACTTGACTCAACACATGGTTTGAAAGATGACCTCGTCTTCTATGCCAAACATCAAGCTCTGACTGTAGCAACTTGACACCTTCGGTTGACTCATCACAACTGGAACTCGCTGAGAAGCAGTTGGAATTATTTTACTGGTCTAAATCTTTGGTTGTGAGTTTGGATTTAGGATTTGGCAAGCTCAGCTGATACAGTCTATATTTAAGCATCCTTTGTAGCAAAATCTTCTTCGTTTGTAGATCCTTAACAACATGACAATCAGGAAAAAAAAATCCATAAATACATTATTATCATTTGTAAATTAAGAGACACTGATAAAGTTATTCTTAATTGTAGGCACATGTAATAGTCTATTTAGTGAACAAGACTTATCATTCAATTTGTGAATATTTCCTTTTCCAATATGTGCAATTTGTAAGGAACTTCCATCACCAACTAGCAGTTTCTCCTTACCTTGATATTTCTTAATAATATTCAGATTATCTTTATCGATTGTCACATGATTTCTTGCATCAGAATCTAAAAATCAAGCTGGGTCTTCAAGAGTTCTTAGTGAAGCCACATATGTAGTGGAAGACGAGCTATTATTTTCATGATTTTGATTGCTAGGTCTGCTACCCATGTATCTGTCATAATATATGTTAAAACATCAGTTGGCTGAGTGATTGTTAAGTCCACAAATTGGACAAGGTCCCTCATTTCATTTAGCCTGCCTGCTTGTTCTACTAGACCTTTGTTCTGCCTCTGAAATTCAAGGTCTTGCCACTATTAGTTCTTCTAAAGATTCTACTACCACCTAAACCTATTCATTGGGCAAGCTGTATACTTGACTGGCCAACATTCACTGATGCAAAATTGTTCTTAACTTGATTCAAATACTCAAGTCTACTTTTAAAATTCATTAGCACAGAAGATAGTTCATACCATGATATATTGTCCATTTTATTAACCTGCACTACAATAGGTGTATATTCTTCATCCAATCCCAATAAAACCCGAGTTACAAGATCACTGTAAATTAACTATTTTTCTAGCTATTTGCAGGTTATCATCTAGCTGTTTGATAATAGCGAGATATTGGTCCATGGTCATAGAGATTTCCTTGTCCTCTGCAACTCTCTAGTAAGGAATACAACCCTTGACTTGTTCAGTATACCATAGCTTTATTCCACTACAGTCCATAACATGCTTGAGCTGGTGCACCTCATGACCCTCGTTGTTATTTCTGGAGTCATAGATGAGTTCAATTGAAATCCACTTGTTATACTCAAGATTTTGAACCATCCCTACTGCTTCTTCTACACCGGTGGTGGTCTGTGTGGTTAGAAATTCTATTGGGCATTGCTTTGTTCCAAGTAAGTAACCTTCCAGATTATGCCCTTTGATTATAAGCATAATCATATTTTTCCATAGCAAAAAGTTATTCCTGTCTAGTTTCACCGATGGAGTTTGGGTAAGATTCATCCCAAATGGTGAGACTTTATTCACGATAATTTGGGTGGATGGTATAGTACTTGATTCAATTCGAGTAGACCGGTTGCCTGTATTAGTGTTACCATAAGGACTCTGATCCCAAGTTTGAGATTAGAATCATTTTTTTAAAGAAAAAATTCAGCTCATTGAGCTTCTCTTTTCATGCACCTTATATACATATTAATGCAATGCAAAAATTACATATGAAATATTCTGATTCTATCAACCAAATTCTACCAAGTGGCTTAAATTTCCTAATTCATTAAACGGATTGGAAGAACAATTTGTGTTAGAGATGCGTTTTTATTCTATTCGAGGTAACTTCAAAAATTATGCTCCTTGGATAGGGATTGCTGACAGGGAAAGGGTGATGCGTGTGGTGGTAGTGTGGGATTGAGTGTTGTATTTTTTTTTCAAACTGTCCTATCATATATTTACACGTGTCATCTCTGTTGTTGAGTCGGTCAGTGAGTTTGTCACTGTAGCAAGGTTCGTAAGTTCAATGCCTCATGTACCTTCACTTTAAGAAACCAATTGTGATCCATTTAAATTTTAGGTAATAGTAAATTAAATTTTATTTTTGTGTTTGTTATGTTAATAGCAATTGTAAAAGTCACTTTTTCTGTGTTATCCTTCTTTTTTACATGAAGTTTCTATCCCTGTGGAGATGAACTTTTTTTTTACTTTTAAGTAAACTTACTTATGAGCGATATTCTAATAAGAGTAAAGCGTGATTAAGCGTAGAGATCAAACTTCAAGATTTACAAGCATATGTGAGGTCTAGGCATAAAAAAAAGTTTTCTTATTTTTAATTTTTAATCATTCTGAAAATCATTTAATAATTAAAATAATACATATAAAATATCTAAAATTATAAAATTACTATATTTACTTTAATTCCTACGATTAGTCACTTATACAATTTTCAAATTCTCGAAATGCAAATACTAACTATTTCTCATAATTTCAACTTTCAACTAGACAAGTTTTACAAATAAATTTATACAAATTTCATATATACTTTCAAAGTTTCCAACAAAACGAATATCTAGAATGCTAGAATACAATGTCACAACTCAAAATAAAAATACGTTAAAATAAACTTTGAAACACTAATGTATGTATGATTCATACGCAAACAAATTATTATTCAACAACTACACCAAATGTCCAAGAATATTTATTTCGAAATTAAATGAACTAGTTAATGTATTGTCTTCAATCTTCACCAAATTCGAATTTCTTACTTGAACCCATTGAGGAAGGCATATTGGATTTGGAGCGATCAAGCTTCATCATTTTCCAACTTTCCTTTGGCCACTGTTTTGTTTGAAAAGTTCTAACGTGTTTTCATTTTTTTCCTTTTGTACAAATAAATTAATTGAAAAACATAAAAATAAATTCAAATAAAAGGTTTCAAAAAAAAACTAAAAAAATGACTAGACTCACATTAAGCGGTAACTATTAAGTTGACAGCTTAATTTCATGCTCACTTGGCGCGGCCTTTCACTTGCGCCTTATGCCTAAGCATCGACACATTTTTTTAAAATACCGACTAACCACTTTTTTGAATCATATAAAAATTTATTTAAAAAGTAAAAGAATGTTAAAAGTGGCTTCCATTTGTTCTCATACGATGGTCACTACGACTTCGTTTTAATCGTTATGCAATTTTTTTTCTTGAAAAAAATGTGAACAATATCCTCCAACATGCTCTAATTATATTATTATAAGGATAATCTACACAAAATAGTCGAGTCATATACAAATTGCTAAAAATATATTGATAAAAATTATTTTTAGCTCAATTTAGGGGTAAATGTGGAGTTAAATATTTCAAAAATCATTGAACTTGTACATTGCTCACGAACTTCTCACTGAACTTCAAATTGCTTTAACTTACTCACCGAACTTACCTCGTTTGCACTCCATCTATCACTCATTAAAATCTGTTAAATCTTTTACTGACGTGGGAGATGGTAATCTTGTGTGGCGATTAATGGCGCACCATGTCAAAAAAAAATAAAAAATAAAAAAAAATCCAACTTACATTTTAAGTTATTTTTTAAAAAAAATACAAAAATGAAATGAAAGTAAAAATATTTTCAATTGAGTTGATGTGCATGATTTTGTCTCTAATGGAACACGTTTTTACACTTTAAAAAAATCAAACATCAAACTCATATATTCTTGACCCGACATTAAACCCCCAAATTAGTTCCAAAACTTCTCCAAAATCTCCTNAAAAAAAAAAAAAAAAAAATCCAACTTACATTTTTTAAGTTATTTTAAAAAAAAATACAAAAATGAAATGAAAGTAAAAATATTTTCAATTAAGTTGCTGTGCATGATTTTGTCTCTAATGGAACACGTTTTTACGCTTTAAAAAAATCAAACATCAAACTCATATATTCTTGACCCGACATTAAACCCCCAAATTAGTTCCAAAACTTCTCCAAAATCTCCTAAATCGCTCAAGAACCCTAATCCCAAATCATCATCTTCTCCATAAACCCTATCCAAATCTTCATCTTCTTCTACTCCCATTTGATGTAGTCCATAAATCAGGAGCTCACCGTCAGCATGTCGATCAGTTTGTAGTCCAACGAAGACAATCGCTTTTCACATACGAGGATAGAGTTTTCAGTGACAATGTCTGAAGCATCTGGACATAGAGGCATACGAAGCTTCTTCTATTGTGTCAATGGGCATGTACGAGGACTTCATGGATGGAAACGAATTTCGAAAGGAGACGGATGTCGAGTTTCTAGAAAGCCTGATGCCTGCAATTTTTTTGATTGGGGTCAACAAGTCACTAGATGATAGGTACAAGCTTGTAATAAATGGGCAGCAGCTACGTTCCAAGAACAAACTCGAAGAAGAGAATAGAAAAAAATTGCAGAATTCTGAAAATGTATAAGGGTGCATTATGGGCAGTCCTCATGCTCATTGTTATTAGTTTGTTGTTCTAATTGTTTGTTGGTGTAATGTAGTTCATAGTATGTTGTTTTTGTTAACATGTCCTTCGTTGTTCTACAGTTGAAGTGAATTGGTGGCTTATTTTTTCACAGTTGTGGAACTTGTAAAATATAATGTTCAGTGATTACTCCTATAAAGTTAGACCATTAACTCAATATTTTATAAAACAAATTTAGTTTTTACAAGAACAGGTGGGAGCAATTTCGTATTTTCTATAGATGAAATGACTACCTATATATGAGAGCGATTGCTGGTGAGAAATTAGCACTTCAGTGATTACAATTCATGATAGGCAACCATGATTTGCAAGTTTCAAAATTCATCATCTACAACAATTCATCATCTTCCATAAACATTCAGTTTCAGCCCATGAATCCAAAAGTTGACAAAAAATTGTTTAATCCATCACTACACGTTTACATTTCAAGTTGCCTACAATGACACAAAAGTAATAGCGGTTTGCAATTCAATTTCTACGAGAAGTGGTTGCAATTGTATTTGCACGTCGCCGTGAGTAAACTCTAGCGGCATGTAGCTGTGAACACTCATCAGCCTCTATTTCCCTCAGCATGTCAATCATTTCCTCCAAGGTTTCTATCAGTCCCTCATTCTGGTTTTCATTTCCAGCAGTTGGTGGCATGTTTAGATCATCAGTGACAAGTGTTCAACTGTTGAGGGACGATTGCATCGATTTATAGCCAATTTCCCTTATTCAAATATTAAACAAAGAGTATGAACTAATAGAAAAATAATGAAAGTATGGACAAAACTTATACACAAAAATAATCATGAAGTTCGTCTTACACTTGTATGCACTTCCCTGGTTGGTTGAGATTCAACTTCAGCCAAAGAAGCATCAAACATATCATGTAACCGCAAACAGAAAACATCAGTCCCGTAACTATAAAATATTTTTTAAGTTTAGAAAAATGCTAATTTACTTACATCCAATATGACATGTGACGTAGCACGGCAAATGGAGCATGTTATTATTACTTGTCATTTTTTCCCGACATACAATCTCCCTTGCGTGTTCACCATGACTTCCTCTGCATGTTTCCTTCTTTTTGTCTGTCTCCATCCTCTACCTGGAGTTGTCTAGTTTGGCAGCTTAATGGGTTCCAGATCGACTTCCGCCGACATGCTTCGACCATTGATAGGGTTGAAGATGTTCCCATAGCAACGCAAGTATGTCTCAGTCGTGTAACAATTGTCAACATATTCTTCAACGTCGTTCCTACAATGTCGTATGACTACCATGGCGTGTAAGCAAGGTATCATAGTCAATTCCCAATGCCTACAAGCACAATTTATTTCCTCAAAACTAACCACATATGTACCATAACTACAATCCACTTACCATTTAGGACTCCCAGAAAAGTGTACCATGCACTCTCAAGATCTCTCAGCAATGGATTGCACTTTTCTTCTGATCTTAGGGCAAATTCAACCTTAATAACGAATCATCTTATCTTGCAGCGTCTGAATTCGCTTCATGAATGTCAACTGAATGGATGTAAGCATGTTCAAAATCATTTTCTCACGATCTTCTAAAAGATTCTTGTTGAAAACCTCACAGTCGTTGTTTAGCAAGATGTCACATTTCGGCTGTATTTGTTGCATTCGGTGTTTGTACTCTATAATGGTATTAGACTTTGCATCACGCCATAGGCAGTCCTTCAATGTTTTACCTTTGAAATTGACACTGAAAATATTAGGTACATGTGACGTACACAGAACCTATGCTTGGCAGCCAGAAACAATTCTTCGACGGTATTTTGCAGTCTCTTCTGTCGATTAGTCATCAAAGTCCAGCCACTTCCGTTGCTAATATGAACATCACTTTCTCTATGGATCATTAACCACCTCCATGCTAAAGTGTTCTCTTTCTGAACTGTGATGTACACGATGGAATATATGCAATCATTTGCATCGTGACCAACAGTGATCAGCATTATTCCACTGAAACATCCCCATAAATGGCATCCATCTACTCCGGTAACTTTTCTAAAACCATTGACAAAACCATACTTACATACTTCAAAATATATATATAGATGCTCTAGAAAACTTGATTGTCGATTGCAATGTAGATGGTTGAACCCGGGTTTATCCTATAAACCTCTGCAGCATAAGACCACAACTTACCAAATTGCTTCTCAATTGTTCCATGCAACAATTCCTTTGCATGATATCTTATCTTCCATGCCACATTCCAAGTAATATCAGTCTTCAAGTCTCCTCTCGCTCCCGTAAGTATACTCTTTAGTTTTCCAGTTCGGGTCTACTTTGAAATGCTCAATGTAATAGTTAGTCAAGAAGACATAATTGCATGTCTATTGTACTGGTCTCAACTGTATGTGTGCTCCGAAGTATAAGATTTAACTTGGGGACTGCCTGTTATTCCCACACTTGATGCTCATATCCTTCAACTACAACCTGATTTGCATATTCCCTGCACTCATTTCCCGTCGTTAGCCTTAAATCTAACATTATACCCATTCAAGGCTCCGTATGTTCTTACTGCCTTT
>CAIGRO010313626.1:0-11169 GCA_903798355.1 Fraxinus baroniana | reverse complement strand
GAACAATCTGTAAAGTCTTCTACTGATTCATCTTGAATTGAATGAAAAGTCTTGGTTAATAAAGACTGAAGAAGAAGATTTCTTTCTGTTACCAATTCTGAGTTGCAGTATTTCTCTGTTCTTGCTGGTTTTTTGAATCTGATTGCTTCCTGATCTCCGATTGCTTCCTGATCTTCAAATCTGCTGAAGCAATCTGTGCTCTCTAGATTCTGTATCAATTTCAGATATTATAAAGGCAGCCATCCAACGTTACTTTTAATTATGAGACTTTCTAATCCAAATATTGATCTTTATCATAGGTAATTCTGTTAGTGATTCTCTCTCTCTGACCAATTTTTGTGATTATTTGAATTGAAATTTCATTAAAACTGGGGCTTACCGTGGGCCTTAGGTGACTGTATCATTATGTTTAACGGTTGAATCATCACTACGCTAGTGTATATATATCTAAAATTAACAATTTTGATAATGTAATCTGAAATTAACATTTTATCACAAATTTGAAGATTGATAAGCTTGTTTTGAAAGGGTTAATAAATAATTTAAATTATAAATAGATGAAAATAAATTATGGATAAATAGAAAGCATTGTAGGCCTCGCTTAATATATTGATAAAAAATAATTTGACCATTTATAAACATTAACCAAACATGCACTTATATTCACAAACACCGAAATCCACAGCCTTTAGACCATCTTCAATACCCTCCATGGATTGCTATCTACGTGGCATTGATGTCTAATGTATAGACGATTAAATTCAATTTTAATACCCAATTGCTTAAATTCGTAATTCGAATTTCATCTCTAATGTATATTTAATAGGAGAGAGAAAAAAGAATAAAACATGAAATAGAAAAAAATGTAAGAAACAAGAGAGAAAGAGAGAGATTAAATTTTGTAGATTCACTCCGTTTGGAAAAATCTCTACATCTAGATATGCCTCTTCATTACGTCTCTTGTCCCGTTGATAGGCATAAACATGTTGCATTGGAGAGAAACTTTTAAAAATATCACCTATTTTAACTCATGTTATTTTACGTCATTTAAACAGACTTTTGGACATAAAATTATTATCATATATAAATGTGTTAACTAATATAAAGTTTGAGGATAAGAATAATATGAAAAATCATTAGGGACACAAATGATAAATGAAAAATTTTAAAAGTGCAATTTTCAAGAAATAAAAATTATGGCGTGAATGCCCTTGTTTGACAACCATTAAATGCGAAAAATCATGTTTTGAATAATGATTTTTAAGAGAATGTGTGATTAAAAAATAAAAATAAATTAAATTTACGTGAAAAATATTTTATTATGTACATGTGATTAAAATAAGATATAAAAAAATAATTTTTCAATAATAAGTGTCGAACATAGGTAATTACCCTAAGGCCCTATTTGATATGTAATTTTTTTCATGGAAGTAGGAAAATATTTTTCATTTTCCACATTTAGTTCACGTTTGATTGCAAAATTTATGCATGTAATCCATTTTCCCATTTTCACTCTCACATCCAGTTCCACCTTTTGAATGAATTTGTTTTCACAATGTTTTGGTGGTTTTATGTTTTACAGCATTTTTTTTTTTTGGTAATTGGAAATTTTTTTATTTATAATGGTAATTTTTTTCCCTTTAATGAACAATTTTCATGCAAAATAAAGGCAAACGAATGATATTCGGTATTATAATTTAATTTATTTTTTTTACAATTGGAACAAATTCTAGACCCAATGGTAGAAAAATTATCACTTTAATGGACAATTTTCATAAAAAATAAAGTCAAACAGATACCAAACTTTCAATATTTTCGAAGAGAAAAATTATACCAATCAAATACAATTCCCAATAAAATAATTTATAGACAATTCCCAATAAAATATAATTCATTTTCTTTCCACCCATTTTTCACATTTGCAATCAAACGGACCCTAATATGAATTAGCTTTGAAACATATGGACACCTTATCCAAGATGCACCCAGTGCACGCTTTACACGTGCACAATTTTTGAATTAAAAATCGTTAATCAAATATATATACATTTGCTAAACTGTAGGAATCGGTGGGATGAGACTGGAGAGAATCAACCTCGCAAGCACAATTTTATTTTTTATTTTTTTAATTTGGCTGACATTGCTTCTGTGTCCTCAGATCTATTCAAACCCAAATTAAAAAAAAAAAAATTTTTTGTTGAAATAAAAAAAATTGAGCTCAAGATCCCTCACAAAAAAAATAAAAATTATTTTAGACAAATAGTTTTTTTTCTGGATTATATTCGTTGAATTTTTAAAATTTTCGATGAAAATGGAGACGCAGAGAGTGATGGATTTTCATAACAGAAGCACGGATAAGCGGCCCCGAAAACGACCTCGTTTAACAAGGGACAAGCCTCCTTGCCCTCCTCCTGATCATCCCAAGGTCAGATTTTATGTATATGAATTTTTACAGTTCCCTTACATTTACATAAAGCGCATTTTCTAATGAGTTAGGGATTTCAATTGAATGTTTGATATCTTGCACTGTTTACATGTGAGTTAACGAAATTTTCTTATTTGCTTCTTCGGATTTATTTTGGATAAAATGTCTCGATTACCTGAATTTCTAATCTTGTTTTCATTTCAAGGTACAATAGTTCTGTGATCTTGCTTTCTTGCGTCTTTTCTCTAGAATACGCGCTAGAAGCTAAGAATTGGAGAAAGTCTTGGTACTTGTAAAAAACATGTACTCCGGAAAGTTTTCTTTAGTTTGTCTTTTTAACCATAAAGTTGTATACGGGCTTGATTTTGTTTTTCCATGGGTCATGTAAAAATATTTGGGGGAGAAATTAAATGTTGAACTATTTGATAATTATGTTTTATAGGTTCTGTATATTTATGAGAAACTTATGAATATTTCTGTACAAGTAATGCAAGAATTCAAGAAAAATCAATCATGTAGCGTAGTTGATTTAAGTGTTGAGAAATTGAAGGGATGGAGGTAAAGCTAATAAGATAAAAAGTTGTCGTAGTTTCACACTGATCATAGTGATTGCTTTCGTATGGAATAACTATATGGTTATTGTGTTGTCGTCTGAAGACTGAATATTGTTTCTAGTGCAGATTGTTCCAATCTATTCTGGAAAAGAGCTTGGGCCAGTCACGAATTATGCATATTCTTCTATATATTACAAGGGGGTTCCCCACAATGGTTCTCCACCATGGAGGCCGGATGATAAAGACGGTCACTATGCTTTTGCCATTGGCGAGAATTTATCTCCTCGTTGTAAGTGTACTTGCAATACTTAAGCGTGTGAATTGGAGAGTGGCTTAAACGATAATTCTGATTGTTCCTTTTGTAGGAGTCCTTTAGACCATACCTCATTGAATACCTTTGTTGTGATAGCTTGTGCACTCTACTGTACATATTGGGGGCCTATCACGTTGTTTCTAACATTCATTTTTTCGAAGTGGAAATGCTTATGTTATGATGCTAACTTTTAGGTTAGATTTTGTTGTCTGCATGTTAGATTAGGTTCCCTCCAGTTAACTATGCAGTCACCCTTCCACTTCAGCAAACTATCGTTGATGTGGTAAATGGTAAGCCTTATTGTAGTACAAGAGGTGAATGACCTGAAGCATGGCCATCACTATAGAAGAACAAAATCTGCTAGCCAAATGTTTTGTTTGCAACTCGTTTTTATAATAACTATATCTCCATTTTACTTTAAGAAACGTCTAATCTATAGGGAGTATGTTAAGGAACACATCTATGTTTTTATTCAGCAATAGTGCAGATAACTGGGTTCAGCATTTATCTTGGAATCCATGTAAAGTTGTTTTGATACCGTCCTATTATGTTTGTGGATGCAACTCTCATGCATTTGATGTTTCTTATGATCAATGTGTTTTTGCGCCCCCCCCCCCTCCCCCCCTCCCCCTTCCGGCTCTATTTAATAGTTTTTTTCCCTTAATTGACAGATAGGATACTTAGCAAAATGGGTGAAGGTTGGTTGTTTCTTCACTATCTGACTGTTTCCTCAGTTCTCATTAGTTGATTCATTTTTTATTAATTTGGTGATATTTTACTGTTTCTGTTCCACCCATTGATTAATTGCAGGGACTTTTGGGCAAGTCCTTGAATGTTTGGACAATGAAAAGAAAGAGATTGTTGCAATTAAAATTGTCCGCTCAATACGTAAGTACCGGGAAGCTGCCATGATTGAGATTAATGTCTTACAGAAACTTGCAAGGCACGACGTACGTGGCACACGGTAGGTCTCTGCTTTCATTTTTTGGCTAAATTTATCTGCTAGAAGAAAAACTTGAAGTTATTTTGGTATAAGTGGTTTCATTCTTTGCAGTTGTGTGCAAATACGGAATTGGTTTGACTATCGTAATCATATTTGTATTGTAAGTATTTATTATAGTTCACGGTTCCTTAAATTTGAAAGGGCTATGATATTACTTCTTGCTCGAATATTGTGCGAGTTAAAATCTTGCGGATGGATTTAAATGGTCTTAACAGGTTTTTGAGAAGCTTGGTCCAAGCTTATACGATTTTCTACGCAAAAACAGCTATCGTTCATTTCCCATTGATCTTGTTCGGGAGTTTGGCAGACAACTTTTGGAATCTGTGGCATGTGTGTGGACATATCTTTGCACCACTATCTATATTGCTTTTTTTCAATTCCTATATTTATCAAAATTGATATCTGATTTAAGCATCAATTGGCGTTTGCGTCTGTTTTTAATATTTACCTTATGATTTATAGACTGTAATCTGTTTATTTCACTTATTATTGTTGCTTTTATTTGCAGTTATGCATGATCTGCACCTGATTCACACTGATCTGAAACCAGAAAATATTCTTCTTGTTTCCTCAGAGTATATTAAAGTGCCAGATTATAAGGTGTTTTCATCTAGCTCATTTCTTATTTTTCATTTTCTTAACATGATTTTACAATTGTACTCGGTCCAAAAAATGCAAAGCATTTTTTTCATGATTATGATGTGTATTTGATTGCTAAAAGTTAGGATTTATGCTAGGCTTAGGTTAACTTTCTTGTCTTCTTTGTAGTTTCATTTAACTATAATTTATTGGTCAATTTTTTTATTATCTGAAATCATATCTATTTGTTCAACTTTAATATGAAGTGTACTTTAAAACATTCAATGAATGATTAATTATGCAGTATGCATATAGGTTCCGTATTTCATTGTATACATATTTGTTAGTTGTTCACCAATTCTTTTTCTTCTTTCATATAATAGTTTAGTTACATCTCTCATCTTTTACACGATTTTACAATTGTACTCAGTCCAAAAAAAGGCAACACAGTTTCTTACATGATTGCTAGAAGTTCGGATTTATGCTAGGCTTAGGTTGACTTTCTTGCCATCTTCTTAGTTTCTTTTAGTTATATTCTTATGATCAATCTTTTATCTGACATCATTTCTATTTGTTTATCTTTAATATGATCAAATGTTCATAAAAAAATTCAACGAATGAGCATGATAATTAATTATGCATGTAGGTTCCGTTTTTTTTTGTATATGCTTTATGCATTTGTTACTTAATGTTCACCAATTCCATTTTTTCTTTTATATAATATTTTAGTTGTGTCTCAACTTAATGAGTTTGGGCTTACTTCTCCAACTGTATTTTTAATATGCTGAGATGGGTAACAACAGTTTTTGTACTTCTGAATTTGAGAAACTAAATATTAGTTTTGATGCCTGATGATTTTTATTCCTCCTTTTGCCTGGAATGAAGTTCCTATCCAGATCTACAAAAAATGCATCCTATTTCAAAAATCTACCCAAATCAAGCTCTATAAAGCTTATCGATTTTGGCAGTACTACATTTGAACATCAGGATCATAACTATGTGGTATCTACACGTCATTATCGTGCTCCGGAGGTTATTTTAGGTAATTGGCGGTACTTGTATTCTTTTGTTTGCGTTTGTAATTTGTTTCAGTTGGTTCAATTGGTTATTGCTAATGATATTTTCTGTAGGTCTTGGATGGAACTATCCTTGTGATATGTGGAGTATAGGTTGCATACTTATTGAACTTTGCACTGTAAGTAAAAAAGCAACATATAGTTTTCCACTACATTTTACAATTGAATATTCTTGGTTTTAATTTATATCTTGACATTGTTATTTATGTATATGTGCCATTAAGGCTGGTCCATCTACTTACGAATCTTGTTCCGTTGATTGTACTACTATGAAGGAGCTATTTGCACATTGGGTTACTTGTCAGATCTTGATATTCTTTCTTGCGCTCTTTAGATTGATTCATACTGTGCCGATTACCATCTAAGATGGCTTTCTAAGGAAGCATGCTAGTGCTGTAGTCAACATTTTTAATTGTCAATGCATCCATTTTTTAATTTTATTTTTTTGCAACAGGGCGAGGCACTTTTCCGAACTCACGAGAACCTGGAACATCTTGCTATGATGGAAAGGGTTTTGGGGCCATTGCCTCAACATATGATGATGAGAGCAGAGTAAAATTCAATATATATTTTGCATCATGTCATTGACTAAGCTGTGCAAATGATTCTGATAGTTATTTGTTACTTCTTCTGCAGCCGGCAGGCTGAGAAATATTTTAGAAGGGGTGCAAAGTTGGATTGGCCGGAGGGTGCAACTTCAAGGGAAAGTATGCGGGCAGTTTGGAAATTGCCATGTCTTCAGGTGAATATTAGCCTTGTAATCTCTAAACTATGCAGGAATTGTCTCTCTCTCTCTTATATAGCTATGGAAAAGTATATGATAGTTTCTATTTTACGGTATTTTTGAGCCCCATTTTTCGGGAGATAAGATTTTGTATGGTGATTTTTGGAGAATATTTGGTTAAAAAGTGAGGGAAAACTTTTGGGTTCACGTATAAAATTATTTTATTGAGAGAACGTGTGGTTGAAAATAAGTTTGGGAAAAAATGAGTTTTTAAAGAATGGGGCTCAAACAGGGGCTTAGTTTCTTTCTTTGGGAGGTAACAGAGCAAATAAATGATTGGCGAGTGTCTAGCCCGAGATGGGGGTGGGTGCCTGCCTGATTTATCTTTTGCCATCTGGAATACCATTTAATTCACATTTGTCTTCTTAAAAATTCCCACTTAGACTGTTCTGTCAGAATTAAAATTTTGTTTTTACCTCCTCTTCCCATTCTTTTTTATCTTCTTCCTTTTAGGTTATTCTTTATTTTTCTCCGGGTTTGTGGTTTGATTGATCTGTTGCAGAGAGTTGCTTGGATTTATGTAGGTTATTGCATTCTTACTTCCACAGTCTAGCAAGACACTGTATGTGGGGAGTGAGGACAACTAGGTTGGTGCATTTAGCTGTTTGTGTTCCTATTTGTTGGGGCATACTCTAGAATACGATACGTGCATTTGTTCTTTCTGATCATCAAATATTCTTCTACGATTTGGGCTCTATTTTTTAGAAAATGCATTTTTCTCTCTCTTATTTTCAACCACACGTTCTCCAATAAAATAATAGTACACATAAATCAAAAACTTTTCCTTATTTTATCACCACACATTCCCCAAAAATATCACTATTTCAAAATACATTTTTCCTCAAATTCTCATTAAAATGGAGCCCAAACAGGGGCTTAATAACACCGAGGCATTTGTCTTGCCTCTACATTTTATACTTTTGAGTATAATGACAACTGGGAACCTAATTGTTATTATTCACATCCAGTCAGTATATTTAGACTAAGACAAATGTCAATTTTCTGGGTGCTTATTTGGTTGTTTTCAATCAACCACCACCAAGAGACTTCTTTTCAGCAGGCCTCAAACCCTTGAGATATGCATATAGGAATTCTATTAAAACCTACTTTTGAGTCCAGATAGATGTACTGTACTTTAGAGTTGAACTGCTATTTAAGCATGCAACATGTTGAAACTAAAATATAATCTGCCTTCAGGTTCGTAACTTAGGCTTGCCACGTAGTTATATATTTCAGAAATTGCTGAACTTGAATATGGTCTAAATTTGATAACAGATCAAAAGTTTTGGATGTGATCACTTAGTCTGCAGCTGAAAGCAGGTCTAGGTGAACAGCCGTTTATGAGAGGACTTGTAGGGCAGTTGTTTAAATGACTGATAAATGTATTGCAGTTGCTTAATTGACCGAGTGGCTGGAAAGAAATTTTTTTCTTCTTGTCAAGAACTCTGACAACTTACCAACTGATCATCGGAGCTTCAGGTTGTTTGGCACTTGTGGCCATGTTAGAGTTGGTAAGAGGCGTGTCATTAATGAGATTCTTTGGTACGTACAGAATATTAGAAAGAGAAGTTGACCCTTTTATAGTGCAAAATATTTTACAACGTCAAGGTTTTGTTTCTTACCAACTGATCGTGGCATCTTCAAGTTGTTTGGCACTTGTGCCCATGTTAGAGTTGGTAAGAGGCGCGTCAGAAATGAGATTCTTTGGTATGTACAGAATATTAGAAAGAGCAGTCGACCCTTTTATAGTGCAAAATATTTTACGACATTAAGTTTTAGTTCCATAGCAACAATGCCAGAAGCTCTCAAATTCTTAAGGATGAATGTGGTTTTAATAGTTTCAATTCTCTTTTACCAGTATTTTTAATTTGGCACTAAGCTTCTAAGGGTGGCACTTGTATCATCTCTACTGTATTCCAGAACCTGATCATGCAGCATGTAGAACACTCGGCTGGAGATCTGATTAATCTTTTGCAAGGGCTTTTACGGTATGATCCTGCAGAGCGGCTCAAAGCAAGAGAAGCTCTATCTCACCCCTTCTTCACAAGGGACCTGAGAAGGGGTTTCTATCCTTTCTGATTGGAACATCATATCAGTGCTTTCTAGTGGGAGTCCAAATGTGACCAAGCCCCACAGGGAAAAGAAAATCCACTTCACATTAAACAAAAAAAAAAAAGGAAAAGAGAAAAACAGAACGGGGAGGGGAAAGAGTAAACAATGAAGATTGGCTGCTGTTAGTGTCAACTTCTGATGCACTTGATCTGCTGACCTGGTGTTTGTAAGTATGCAGTTTTCTCAGCTGTTTTGTATAATTCTCTCATTTCTTTTGTTGCTTTATGATTAATAGTATGAAAATGTGTCCACTTTATGAAGTCGGCTTTACTATCCCCTTCTTTCCTCTGCGAGTCATCATTTGATATGAAGATTCGAAGTAATATAATTTTTTATTACAGAAGGTTGATAGCTAGGCTTTTCATTTTTTGCCAGTTAAAAAACTGTTGAGTCTATCAACTTATAGCAAAGTTTCATGGTAGTCACCGAACTTTATTTTGTTTTAAAGTGGTCAGTGAAGTCTAATTTGTTTTAGTTTGGCAATTCAGTTAAACTATGTTATTCTTTCTAACCTAAAATTCCAACGTGAAAATTTGAAGTTGCAAACATGGAAGTCCTTCACATCATCGATTCTGTTAAAAAACTAATGGGTGCTAATTGAGCGACTTAACATAAACAAAAAGTGATATTCTGTGATTATTTGAGACAGTAAACTTTGAAGACTAGCACGAAAACTTTGCAGTAAGTTGAGTGACTAATAATATTTTTTTACCCTTACTTTTTCACTCAGTTTAGTTTTTCTAAAGCTATAGGTTCTTTCTGATATAGTCAAATGATAGAATCTGAGAAATATTTTATACTACTTTTCTTTCATGAAATATTGAGAAAGTTGCTGAAAATTTTTGATTTCAAGACTTCCATATTTACAGCTGGATTCTTCCCCACCCACTTGAATTTGTTTATTAATTTGGTTGTACTAAAAATAACTAGAGCAGAATATTTCATCAGAAGTGTCACAATCATTTCTAGCTGTAATCGCACTGCGAAAATATTAGTCCAGTGTTTTAGGCTGAAACAATGTGACAAAGGTGCCTACAGTTGATTGATGGATTTAGGTGGGTGGGATGATTATGCAGATTGAACCTATAGACAGCCTAATTGTAGTTGGCATGAAGCACAACCTGAGGGAGGTTTTTACTGTGAATTATCTTTTATGTGAATAAAGCAGTTGGGTTGTTCCACTCAGGTAAAACTTTATGGATTTACTTAAAATGTCTACAAGTGTAATCAAAGTCACGCATTAGACTTCGCCTCGTAGATGTATAAGATGGTTCACTCCGCTGTGCACAATATTCGAATGAAGGTGTTAACTCTAATTAATAGCGATATCCCGAGATTTCTTGAAAAATATTCTAGGTGGTGGAGCCTTTCTGGTAAAGCGAGTCTGGTGTGGTGGGATTATATAGAGTTTGATGAAGTGTGATGTTTCTTGTTGAAAGTAGATAGATGAAAGAGGTCATCATGCGAGAACGATGATGATCATGTATGGGTAATATGATGTATTTTGCCTGAAGGGGATTGTTAGAGATGTTTGAATGAAAATCCCACATTAACTAGACATGAGAATGTTGCAAGGTTTATAATATCTTTCTGGTCAGTTTGGCAAGGTTTTCAAAAAGTCAAGAACTGCTTTCGAGTCTAAGAAGCTGTTTTTGAACATGTTTGAATAATTTTTTTAAAGTGCTTTATCTTATTAGAAGAATTTTTAGATTAAGCTGAACTAAAATAGTTTCTTTAGGAAGTTTTTCTACCAGAAGCGAAGTAAAAGTAGAAGTTTTGTCGAACTCGCCCTTCGTATGTTTAATGTTCCTAGACTGGACATACAATGGTTAGGTATCTCATGTGTTTTGTTTGATACCTATTATATCAAAAATGTTATACACGTTAATCAACCCCACCCAATTCCACCTGCTCTAATTGTCACTTGTAAATCCAACGTGTCATTGTGTAATGGCATATTAGAACTGCATCCATGTTTGAGCGTTAGATTGATGAGTTGGAGAGGTATCACTTTGAACCACATTGAGTCAAAACATAGAATTAGCTTTCTAACGAAAGAGCCCTTTAGAGTGGGAATATAATTTGAGTCACGAGCTTCAAGTTTAAAGCCATTCTTTTACAGCTGTTGTTAATGTCAAAACTCATGACCAGTTCTTTTTATTTTATTTTATTTTTTGTGTGGAAATTATACAAAACAAGAGTTTTCAAGATTCAATTTCAAATTTTAGATATTACGTTTCATTTATCAAAAATCAGATATTTCATTTTTAAATATTAAATATTAATTATACAATTTGGGAAAAGCTATTTGTACAAAATAATT
>CAIGRO010313619.1:0-11312 GCA_903798355.1 Fraxinus baroniana | reverse complement strand
AGAACAAAATAGTTTTGCTTGTGGCAGTTCCCAATCTGATGTACAAATACTTGATCACCAAGAAGTGTCCTCAGGGTTTCAGGATTCAGAACGTTTCTCCCTTGCTAATTGGTTCTCCGCAGATGGCTCATCCCGAGCCTCTACAACATGGCCTGAAGAAATACTACCTTCGTGGGAGTTACAATCTGTTGAAAATGATTGTCAGCCATGGAGTAATTGTGGTGATCATCTTCATCAGCACCCGCAACACAAGAATAACAGCTATGGATCCAGAATTCTATCTGCAACTTGGGGTCTAGTGATTGTTACTGCTGGTTCGGATGGAATGATCAGGACATTCAACAATTATGGATTGCCAGTCAGGATTTAGGAGTTAAATAATTCGCCGTATCAACACTTTTTATAAGAATCAGAAAATTTTGAATTGTCAGAAGTCACGCGTCCAGGCGAAAATTTGCAGCAGAAATTGTTATTTTTAAGCCCTTGTAAGTATGCTATTGTTTTCCAAACTGTTAAGAGATTTCAGTTTCAGCAGAAGGTCCAGACTCTTCGCCTCTTGTTCTCTTTTCCCTCCGTAGTTATTCATATTAAGCTAGTTCAGGAAACAACATGATGTACAGACTTTTTATTCAATTCATTTTTCAAATGGATCACACTTATAAATGTAAATGGCATTGTTAGTACAGAAATGGCAGAATTTACTGCTTAAATAGAATTGGATTCTTGTATGCCAATGTGTATGGTTCAATCGTTCCTTGATCTTTGGTCGAAGTAACCCCATCTCCCGGAGCTCCAAGAAACAATAGCTAGGTTGTATACGGACGTTGATGAATAGTGTGTTGAATCTACAAACATTCGTCACAGTAACGCGTTACTGTATTTTATGTTACTCCCCCAAGGTCTCGCTATCTAGTGTGACAATGTGTTAGCATTTTTCAATATTGCTTGTGAAAGATTAAGGGTTGGACGAGAATATAATCACATGTTAGTATATTTCAACATTGCATGGTACTGGAGGTGCTTTGCCTGCTCAGCATGCCTGTGTACACTGATCTGCGTTGTCATAATGCAGTATGAGTTGAGATCTGATGTCCTAATTCCTCGTCTCTTTGATTATCTTTCCTATTAAATGTTGACAAATTATTTTTATTTTACACATTATCGATTTTTAATTTATCACCAATAAAATCCACAACCCCTGCAATTAACGTATTTTAACTAACTGGGAAAAAGGAAAATCCACGTCCTCATAAATTCACCCAAAAATAAAAAAAAAATAAAATGAGGCAAGGTTCATCAGAAAGAGAAACCAAAACTTTGCAAGAACTAGTTCTTTATGTTACGAGGCTCGCTCGACCCGAACCGTGAGTCCTCCAAAAAAAGGTCTAGCACGCACGAAGTAAATTGCTATGCATTTGGTTCGACGACTTCTTGAGACCAATCCTTATGAGGTACAATTTATATGTTTGTATGTTTGTGAATATTAAGCCTTAGTTTTTCTTTTTCATTTTTTATTCTAATTCGTACAATTTTGTACTTTTTTGCAGGATAGGTTTCTTGTTAGATTTTGTTGATATGATTTTTCATTCAAAATAATGAGAAGAGCTAAGAACGTTGATATTATACACTTATTCGTGATCTTAAAATATCGATATTTGATAGTTCTTTTGACAAAATATATCCTAAATTGTTGTATTTTATATTATATAGGTAAAACTCAATGGATGGACGAGAAATCGAAAGAAAGAAGCGAAAAATGTTGAAAATGGCAAAATTCAAAGTTTGATGACCAAATTGCAAATATTCAATAGTTGATTTGAACCAAAAGCTGATACTTGAAAGATTTTTAGGAGACAATTGGATGGAATTAGAATTCAAATTGAAATGGAATATGATCAAAATATTAATAAAATCAATTTTCAGTCGTACAAGTTATATTCCAGATTTTTAGTCAAAAATTGAAACCCGTTTTTAGAATAGTAAATGTCGGAGTTGGAAAAATTCTATTTTTGTCAGAGTTTTAGCCATTTGAGTTATATTTCCAACTCACTTTGAATCGTTTCAATCGGATATCAGAAGAGAGTTATAGTCAAAATATTGACGGCTATGCAAAGACAAAATTTGTACGCGAAGACAACTTTCCTTATTCGTTTGGAACTCTTTTGAAAGTCAATTTGAACGTGATTTTCAACCAATTTTCGACTCCTACAAATACATAATAGCATAATACATATGAGGGACCTCTTATATACATATTATACTCCAATATTCATTAATTATTATAATCAAATGAGGAAAAATCATAATTTTTGTGAGATAGTTGAAGGGGATTGCAAGAAATCAATCATATGAAGATTCAAACCTGATTTTTGGACAAAGAAGAGAAAGCACAAGTGGAGATTCATCAATAAACAGATTCAAAATTTCAAGATTCATCTTCATCCTCTCAATTTATCAAAAATACAGGTTATATCTTTTAATTTAAATATAATTTATTGTAATTTCGATATGTTAGGCTAATGTTCTAAGAAATATATTTATATAAACAAAGATAAAAATTCTCATTTTACGTAATTAATTTTTAATTTCTATATTTTGATAATATATTAAAATATATATTACTTGATAATATATTAACATAAAATCATTCTATTTTACTGAATAATCAATTTTATAAAATAAAATGTCACGAAACAAAATGTTGAGAAACGTATTTTCTAATTTTCACTTTGAAGAAATATTTTTTCAGAATGATAAACTAAACACATTTTTAATAATCTTAAAATAGATTCTGAAATCAGAAAATTGGAAATAATCTCAAAACTGAATATCGAAACACAAACCAAACCTGCCCTAAAGTTTCTAATTAAATTCAAAGTAATTTGATTTTAAATTTTTGGATGACATAAATTTGTTGCTGAAATCAATGCCAATCAAAGGCAAAATTTCAAGATTTTGGTACAACACCTATTTTCGGAAATGAATTTGAACTTAGTATGTTAGTATTTTCTGGATTCGGAATCAAACTGGTATGAACCCAGAAAATTAGTGTTATCTAAAAATGATGTATATATTCTTTTGAAAGAATGGTCAAGCCATTTAATTTTGACAATGAAACAAATATTAAAGATTTTGCTTTTGCGAATGACTCTTCTATCTCATGAAATTTAATTCTGCGACTGTAATGATTATAGAATGAAAAAGGCCTTGAAATGATTGGAGAAAGAAAATTTGGTAGGCGAAAAGTCTTTGCATAAAATTCAGAACTGACAAATAGAAAATGAATATTACTTGATGAACTCTAATCATTTCCCCTATTTTGTAGGAATTAAAATTAAAATATTAATTTAAGTCAAAGTCAATAATTAATTTTAATCGCAGAATTTATGAAACTCACAACTTTACAACCATAATTTCATTAACTTTTATCGAAATTTATTAAAAATCCGATTTTAACTCATACCAAACAGAGAAACTAGTTTGTGTTGCATAAAACGTCAAGAAATTGTTGAGAATTGGAAAGAATAAAGTTATTTTATTACTTTTAATGTTAACTGTATAAATGTTGCTATGAATATTTGCTAGAAAGCAAAGATGAGACATAGTGATCACAAGTGATAAAAATGGTATCGACATTTGTTAGCAAGTCGCAATTTTATATACTCAATCAAATAGAGTGATTAAACCAATAATGCACAAAACTTTAAAGCGATAAGCAATTGTTATGGTGATGAGTTCAGGTTTGCTCCGTATATGTGAGGTTACATTGTACGTTACAACAAAGAGGTTTTTATTTTGTACGTTCAATATGAAAGATCGTGAACGAGTGAATATCATGTGAGGGTTATGTTAAACAAATTCAAAGTTACTTTAGTTCGTGGACCATGTCAAAGTAGACATGTTAAAGTCCAAGACATTGATTATGTAATAGAAATATTATTATTTGAACAAATTTGTTCAAAGTAACGAGTCGGAAAAATCAAATGTTTTAATTGAGTCAAAGAACAAGTTTGAATATACTCCAAAGTCGTCGGAAAAATCAAATGTTTTTAGTGTTGTTTGATTTTCATTAATTTATTGTATGTTTTGCTGCAGGATCATTTTCAACGATACATTCAAACAATAAAATATTATAAATGTTCTATCAAAACTTTTTCTTATTTTTTAACCACACATTCTCCTAAAAATACTATTCAAAACTCATATTTTTCCAATTAGTCAAATAGGCACTAAGTGGATGGTGTTGAAACTCAATTATAAATCCAATAATAGTCAATAGAAGAAAATTCTACCTAAATTATGAAGTAAGCCCGTGTTTGTCTGTCATTATTAAAAAAAAAATTTAAACTTATTTTGAGCCTCTGTTTGGTATACATTAAAATTTTATTTTCATTTTTTACTCATTTTCAACCACACATTTTTCAATAAAATAATATTTTCCATCAAATCAATAACTTTTCTTTCTTTTTCAACCACATATTTCTCATTACATCAAACAAAAAAAATGTATTATTGGATTCAAAATATGCACCAAACAAGGGATAAATATATCTAAAATTGTATCAAATTTTCAACTTTATAATTTTTTACTCATTTTCAACCACACATTTTTCAATAAAATAATATTTTCCATCAAATCAATAACTTTTCTTTCTTTTTCAACTACACATTTTCCATCAATCTACTATTTCAGAATACATTCTTCCAAAATAATGTGATTCAAAGACACCCTGAATCACGCATTCTAAAAAAAAAAAAAAAACATGTAAACCCAAAAATTATCTTACTTTTTAACCACGCATTCTTCAAAAAAGTTATTATTCCGAAACTCATTTTCCCTGAAAAAACTCTATTTAATGATCATCAAACAAGGGCTAAGTAAATATAGACTTTGGCAAACATGCTCTTAAATTCTGAAAAATTATCTTCGTTAAAAATCACATGTTTTTATGTTTTGAATATTTAATAAATTAGTAATACACGTGATTATATATTTTAAATATACCAATAATCAAAAAAATCGCACTGTCAAACACCATTATCTCTTCTTTAGATGAAGGAAGAATATACACAAATTCATTATTTTGAGGAACATATCAAAAGAGAACGAGTGTTACACTATTTGAGATAGAATCCACTCGAATTGAATATTTTGAGAAGCGTAACAAGAGAGACGCGCGTTGCATTATCATATTTGAAATAAACTTTTTGAGCAATCTATCCAGAGAGAACGAGTGTTGCATTATTGGGGAAAGATTCAATACAAATTAAATTTTTTTTTTGAAGAATGTAATTTGAATTGGATTTTTTTCAAGAACATGTGTTGCATTATGATATTTGAATAAAAAATTTGTGAGCAATGCATCGAGAGTGTTACAATATCATATTTGAGTCATCTTTTAGGAACACGACGAGAGAAAACGCATGTCGTATGATGATATTTGCCTATTCATACTTTATATTCTTCTTGAAATTTTGATAAGATTTCNGCATTATTGGGGAAAGATTCAATACAAATTAAATTTTTTTTTTGAAGAATGTAATTTGAATTGGATTTTTTTCAAGAACATGTGTTGCATTATGATATTTGAATAAAAAATTTGTGAGCAATGCATCGAGAGTGTTACAATATCATATTTGAGTCATCTTTTAGGAACACGACGAGAGAAAACGCATGTCGTATGATGATATTTGCCTATTCATACTTTATATTCTTCTTGAAATTTTGATAAGATTTCATAAAACTAAAAATTTGACTATTGTTGTAAATAAATTAGTATTTATGAACGATCATGCATCCATGCAGTCCTAATTGTAACTTATAAATATGTGACTTTAGTTCTCAATAAAACAGAGAAATCTATTAATCTTTATTTTCTTCGCTTTTTCTCTTTAGTTCATAGCACGTTATCGGGACGAAATTCTAATCAATTGAATTAACAAAATTTATCTTTCTTTCATCTTATAGATCTTTAGCTAGTTGATGTCATAAATAAATAAATAAAAGTCCTTCAATCAAAGAAAGACAATGTAACACCCGTAATTTTTATAAACATTGGAGTGTTACAAAAAATTCACTTTTTTGTATTAAAAGCGGAACGATAAAATAATATTCTTTAAAACAATAACTAGAATACCCATAAATTTACACTAAACATGAAAATTGTATTTTGAAGAAAATAACATAATGACTAATTAAATAATATGTCTTTGACCGAATTAAACTAATTAATTATTTGAAGACAGAAAAACTTAATGTTCATTTTTTCCTCGATCCCTTGGTGGACCATCACCATCCTGCCACAGTTCTAATCTATCCGAATTAACCTGTAAAATTTTGTAAAAGTGAGTATTTAAAATACCCAATAAGATACGTGCAGTTTTCATATATAAATATATAACAATAAAATGTGCACTTCATACCACTCTTTTCCTATGGAGTATATCGATGACCAAGTGACACCCATCTTATGTCATCTAAAATTCTCGTAAGATCTCTTATCTCTTAATAAAGAACTCGAATATCCATTAGCAATTCATGCATAAATTACTAAACATAAAAGTATAAGGAAACGAATTATTTGCACAAAAATACCTTACCTTGATTTTGAAAGGTTGAAATGAATAAAATCTTGCACACCTATTTTTCTATACTTTTTCCTCTCACTCTCTCTACCGTGGTTCTCTTTACTTTACGTAGTGAAATAATGAGAATTTTTACTGTATTTATAGTTGAAATTCTCAATTGAGTTTGTATGTAACTAGAATTTAAAACGATATGTATAAGAAATTTGGATAAGAATTGATTTCAAATAATAAAATTATGATAACTTTTAGACTTTATCAAATTAAGACTGTAATAAAACTCTATGCAAATCACAAAAAAAATATTATCATTATCAAAATCAACATTTATCACTCTATCTATACATAATTATTTGGCTCGGATATGATAGGAATTTAAAACCTATTTCATTTTAGTCCTTATTTTTTTAAAAATATTAAAATATAGTACATAAAACAAATAAAATTTTATTCTAAAGTTTTCGGGGCGTTACAGATGAGATGTTCTAACCATTTGAGTTTACAAAGAAACTCTTCTTTTTCTATTCAAAGAAATTTTCAGTATTCTCTTAACTTTGAATTACATAACAAAGAGGTATAGTTATTCGATCCGGTTATATCGATTTGACAATATCAATTTATGATATATAAAAATATTTACTTGAATGTAATTCATTTCGTTCAGTATTTCAGAAAAATATTGTATTACTATTCTTGAAAAGAAACATTCGAAATTAATATACCAAAAGAATATTGTAATATTGCTTGAAAAGGAATATGATTTTTTTTTTTGCTGTTCTTGATGAAGCATAAATTCATACATAACAATATTTCAAAATAATATTGTATTATTACTTTTGAAAATGTGTAAAATTTGTGTATATCATATTCTAGACGAATTTCATGTCGATGTTCTTAGTAAAACATGATGTACAATTTTAGTATTTAGAATAGTATTGATTCGTTGCTCTTGAAGAAGCAACAATAACACCCTTTTCCAAACAAAAAATGATGATAATAGTATTTTTTTTCATGCTCTAGATGTAACACATATCTCGAAGAAAATAATACGATCTGAGATACAATATGTTTTAAAATTTTATGAAAATAAGTTGTTTATTATAGAATCACAAATTCACAAATCTATAAATATTTTAGAAGAATATTTAAAGGTTATCAAGAACACAAGTTTATATTATGTTAATATTTCAGTACAATATTATTTACTCCCGAATAGCATAATTTACAAGATCTATTATTTAACAATAATATTAAGCTATTACTTTTAAAAAGAAAAATGATATATGATCGGTAATAATAATTTATTGGTGTTCCTGAAGAAGCACAAATTAAACAACTTAATCTTGAATTGTAATTTTTTTTTTTAAGAAAAGTAACTTTCTATTTTGTTAATATATCAAATAAATATTAATTATTACTCCCAAAGAGTATAACATTCTGTATTCCAATATTCTCAAAGAATATTGTATTATTACTCTCGAATAAGTATAAATATGGATACATTAAAGCGATTTAAAATAGATAATCAAGTATTATAATTAGAAGATATAGAAAATATTAGAAATCAATAATATAGAAAATTCGCAGAATCTAAACAACCTACAACAATTATGATTATATGTTCATATATCACTAATTCATGGTCCGATTATCATGAAATTTGGACAGCGGGTTCATAACATATTGTTCTTCAAATCTATCAATTAAGATAAAGAGTAAACAATTCATTTGTAAGAAATATTGGCAAACAGTAGCAAATATTTTGAATTAATTAGAAGATCGTGGGCTTTTTTGAAAAAAAAAAATTAGGTTTTTTTTTAATAAAGAATTTGTGAATTATTGCTTTTGAAGAAGAGTGGAATATTGCACTATTGCTCATGTAGAGCACAAATTTAAAATATCATATTGCTCGAAAGGTGGAATGAATTATAATATTAATATTTCAAAAAAAAAATTGTATTATTTAACTCGATGGTAGATTTGAATTTTTAATATCAACTTCCAGAAGAATATTACATTTATACTGGAGAGCATGTATCTCGTTGTGCTCCCAAAGAAGCATAACTTAATATGAAGAAATTTTTGTTGATAATCCTAAAGAAACACAACCTAGCTACATAACTATCTAAAAAATATATATTATTTTGATCTTTCTGAATAAATTAAATTTTTATACAAATTAATATTCTAGAAAAATATTGTGTTAGTCTCAAATATTAAATTTATACAAGTCTGAATTTGATAAAATGTTAATGCACCTGAAGAAGCATAACTTATATACAAACAATTCATTGTTTTAGAAAAATATATGGTTATCAAAAAGAACGGCTTATACACATTAATATTCTAAGAGTATTTCTAAAAACTCTCTATTTTTAAAGAGTACATTCTACAATTTAGAGACTACTTATAAATTTAGAGAATAAATTTTTTTAAATACTACAACAGACTCTTTATATTTAACAATTAGTTTTACTATTCCCAATTTTTTTTTTCTATCTTTTATTTTCACTAGGCTCCCTCCAAATTATTATATTATTTTCCTCCATTGAAATTTGAAATACTTTTAATGCATTTAATTATAGAGAGTGTGTTTGCCAAACTCACTTTCTAAATTAAAATATTGGTTTAAAGAGTATCTTGGAGTATAATTTTAAATATTAACAAAAATTTTAGGTTTAAACAGTCTTTTGGAGATGTTCTAAAAGAATATTTTGTCATTTATAAATAATCATAAACTTTTACATACCAATGCTAATGAAAAAATATTGTTTAGTTTTTTTTGTGAATAAATCAAAAGAATATCGTGACATCACTCTTGAAGAAGCGTGATTCTACACGTAATAACATTGTCGAAAAATATTATGATGGTGTTCTTGAATAAGTACACTTCTCAAAAATTATAAAATCATTCAAATCAAATATTGTTACAAACTTGAAATTTGTTGATTCAAAAAACTTTATTGATTTGATATAGTGTTTAGATCGTGAGACATAAGTAACGTACCCATAGTATGTACAATCATCTAACTAAACTCATGGTGGCTTGTGGAAAGGAAAATGGGAGAATGATGAAAATCAATACATTATACTATTGGATTTTGCAAATCTGATTACAAGGCTCTAGAAGAGTCAATATTATATTACTCTAATTTTCTTAGTTTTTACTATACAAGTATTAGCACAATTGAAGCAAACAATATATTGAACCAAAAGTTTAGTTATTGAATATATTATTGTTTGAGATGACGAGTTAGACCATCATTGGATCAATAATGACGCAAAAATGAGAATTCAAATGGATGAATTTCTTGTCTTTCAATAAAGAACAAGAAGATTCTTTAATCCAATAAATTCTTATATAATGCTTATTCTCTTTATTGAAGATTGATGATTGAAGGTCACGATCTAAACTATGGACTGAATTCCTTGTATTTCTTGAAGTTAAAAATGTTGATAAATGGGGATTTTTCCCCTCCTTGTTAATCATTTAGATATTATTGACATCTAATAGATATGATACATCTACTAGATGATTATACGTTGTTCATAATTTGTAGTTTACGAACTTACTGCTTAAGTTTTAAATTACGAACATAATTTTCAAGTCATACAATCAAGATGGTATGTCTTGTTAATACTAGTGAGTCTAAATCTCAACATTTTAATAAGTGTTAGTTGAGATATCGATAAATGTTTTAACGTTATTGTTTGTTAAATGCTTTCAATTAATCTCTAAACCATTAATATTAATATTAAGAACAAAGTGAGTACCAGTTCTATCTAACGAATGCTATCAGCATCATGTCAATATCAAAGTTTCCTCCACTATACTTCTGATCATAACCTAATTTCTTCATCTGAGTCTAGTGCAATATATGTACAATTTATCTACTATAATACACTAAGATAGAGAATAAAGAATGTTGAGAATAAATGTCTAGTTTGAACTCTTATAAAATATACTAAGTCCTAACGGGTGATATTTCATAACTCAGTCAATTTGATTAAAACGTTTTCTCAACAATAGGGCGGAGGAATTAAGAAGTTAAAATAATATATATAATGCATCATTATATTATCTTGATCCTCGCAAAGTTAAATCGAGCTAGAAGTTGAAAAGACAATTCATTTAAATACATTTAATGATCAAAGAGATTAACGATATCTTACACACCAATTTTGAATGCTCCAACTCGAATTGACATCTTAGGAGAACGTTCGTTAGTATTATATTTGATATATTTTGACAAGTCTGAAGCATAAATATATTCTATTTTAAGACAAAAAATTTACAAAAGAAAATGGAGCAAATAATGAATATGGTCTCATTTAGGAGTTACATACTCTCGGAGACTATATTGACATAAATAATTATAAAATCCCACAAGAGGTTCAAGTATTTGAAATGTTGAAAGTGGAGATCTTTCATTAAGTTACGTCGTTATGGAAAAGAAATAAAATAAAAAAGAAAAAGTTATGACAACACTTTTGTACATGATTTACCACTTTATATTATGAACAACGTCACTACATTTGACAGTAAGTGTGCAAAACGTTCTAACGTTTCATTTTTTTTACATTTTCGCCCTTATTTCAATGTTTCAGTGTGGAAAACGACATTTTCACTGTTTTTTAGTGTAAAATGATCAATATTACCTCATATTTAAATAAAACAAAAAAAATGAAAAGAAAAATAAAAAAATAAATTATAATTATACTCTCAA